>BQNB010014413.1:0-75169 GCA_026074375.1 Tanacetum coccineum
AGACAACATTCATTTTTTCTCTTTGTCTGGTACCTTCTAAACCATTTTTGTCTAAATAACATATTACTTACTATTGAAATAATATGATGCATGCAATCATATTTGTCTCGCAATGGATCACCATCATGGTGATATGCTCTTAGAAGTGTGACTGCTACAAATTAACCCTTAATAAATAGCACAATTAATTTTAATAGAACCGAAGTTATCAAAAGGGTGAATGATAACAACAAACTAACCAAAGGGGATTAAATCACTGCTTAATTACTTCATACGCACAAATTATTTGTTAACAACTTTATTCACGTGCTCAAGATAATATATCTTCATTACTTCACTGGAAAAATAATAACTAAACATAAACCAATCAAGGTGGTTAAAGTCATATAATGGTACTAAACTAAGACACACCAAAATAAACTTAAATCTCTTTTGTGATACGTGTATTGCTTCTTTGTTGCATGACTGGTACTGTAGTACATATAATAAAAGCAATCTTATTTCTACAGAATTTGGGTGTAGTGTCAATAGTTGGCAATTCGCATACCCAAATTAGAAGAATTAAGGGGCCGTTTCTTGATCAAACGCGACTTCACTACTGTTAGCAACTCTCCTCTCTGCAATCATTTATGTATACGCCTGAAATAAAACAAATGATAAGAGATTTCGGTCTAGAATCCAGTAGCCACATCGCGTATTTGCTCAATGGCTCTTCATACTAGTCCACATCCCAATCAGGGCCCAACTCCTCTTTATGCATCTGTTAATGGACCACCTGGTTTTATTAGTCCACCTCAGGCCCATCAGGTTTATTATTCACCTGGCTTCACTAATTTACAACACGCCAGTGCTACTTGCCGGCCCTATTAGATGATAAAGATTAGTCGACCCTAAACTCACATGCGGGCTTTGGTATTAGATGATAAAGATTAGTTGGCGCAAACCCGCATGTGGGTTTAGGGTCCATTAGGGTTTAATATTGTCTATGTAATTGTCATTATAAATAGTCAACATTAATATGCATAATACCAACGAGGTTTTCTCTATTCAACATAGTTTTAGAGCGGGTTAGATCATAAAACCTAGTCGGCCACCATGAGCCGCTGCATCTATGCCACCCCGTCAAATCTTATCCTTCTCCTTCATTCTCTAACTCTTTTCTCAAAACCCTAATTTCTTTCTATCTTCACAAGCAATATCATCCTATTCTATTTTTTTACTATGACTCATGTTGCATGTGTGTGTCTTTTCTTTTCCTAAGTTTTTCTTAATACTTGTTGGCAATTATTTTCTATCAAGATGTTTTTATGTTTTGTTTTGTAGGGTTGGCATTAAAATTGCATAAATTGCAATAAAAAAATCTGCTTTTACCATCACGATTGTAAAAGCAACGTTTCTTCCTTTTTAGTTGCATTTCCGTATTAAATATTTGATTTTAAAGTCCTTTTGAATTTATGGTTTCTTTAAAAAAAAGGCAGAGGAAAACATTAGAAAAAGAAGGAAAATATATCTTTCTGTTTTCTTTCTTATGAAGTTTGTTTCCATCTCGGTACCCTCATCAGTCAAGCACAAAATTACAACAACAATCACCATTCAAGTTTCTCTCAAGCATTAGAAAGTAGCCACTTCTCAAGATTTCTCGCTATTTGCAAGGTTAACTTCAGCTGGATCAATTAAAGGCTTCCCGCTCTAACTGCGGGGGAGTATTAGATGATAAAGATTAGTCGGCCCAAGCCCGCATGTGGGTTTAGGGTCCATTAGGGTTTAATAGTATCTATGTAATTGTCATTATAAATAGTCATCAATAATATGCATAATACCCACGGAGTTTTCACTATTCAACATGCTTAATCTGCTGCACGTGTAGACAACGCGGCCCAACACTTTTATCAGCCCATTCAGCCGGGTCAGACCGGTCATCCGGGTCAAACTAGTCAACCGGGTCTGAGCGGTCAAACGGGTCAGCGTGCTATTTTGGGTACCCGGGTCAATTTCCGGGCCATGAGACGATTTTTCCTAATGCTTTATATGCTGTGACACTCCAGAACCTGTTGTGGGTAACTGGAATATAAATACCGGTACAAGTTTTCACCTTAATGATTATATCTCTAGTGTTAGTGATGTTTTTAATTTGTGCATTTACCCACCTGTCTCGGTTGGTGACGAGCATTCTATACCTGTTACCGGCTCTTTCCATAGTATTTTGGCTACACAACATCGACCCCTTCATATAAATAACGTTCTTATTACTCCTAATATTCTTAATTCTGTTCGTCAGTTTGTTCGTGATAACTTTTATACCGTTGAGTTTGACGCTTTTGGTTTTTCTGTTAAGGACTTCCTAACTCGTCGGGTGCTGCTCCGTTGTGATAGCACTGGAGATCTTTACCCTGTCACGAAGCCCTCCACCATGCCTCATGCTTTTCTCACAACGTGGCACCAACGTCTTGGACATCCAAGAAGTGAAGTGTTGTGTCATGTTCTTTCTAGTAATTCTATTTCATGTAATAAAGAGAAACATCCCGTTCTTTGTCCTGCTTGTCAGCTTGGCAAACATGTGAGGCTTCCATTTTTTAGTTATAATACTTCAGTTAATTCTTGCTTTAACATTGTTTACTCGGACTTGTGGACTTCCCTAATTCCGAGTCTTTCTGGTTTTAAATACTATGTTTTAATTTTGGATCATTATTCGCAATATTTTAGGTTTATCCATTAGTTAATAAATCTGATTTTTTGTCCAAATTTGTGTTGTTTCATAAGTTTGTTCACACTCAATTAAGTGTGAGATTAAGTCATTTCAGTGTGATCATGGTGGTAAATTTGGCAACCACGCCTTTCATAAGTTATATGCCGCTAATGGGAATCAATTTTGCTTTTCTTGTCCACGCACCTCACATCAAAACGGAAAGTCTGAACGGATGATCCGGACCATAAACAACCTTATTCGCACGTTACTTTTTCAGGCTCATGTACCTCCCAATTATTGGACTGAAGCACTTAATATGGCCATTTACTTACTAAATATTTTACCTTCACACGCCATTGACAATGAGATACCTTTTACCCGTCTTTTTGGAACCACACCTGACTATAATATTTTACACAATTTTGGGTGTCTTTGTTACCCTCATCATCATACTAATCACAAACTTAAACCCAGAGCTACACCTTCTATATTTTTGGGACATGCCATAAATCACCGTAGATACCATTGCCTTGACCTTAACACAAATAAAATTATTATTTCTCGACATGTTACATTTGATGAGAGAGTTTTCTTGTTTGGCTCGATGACACCCACCTCAAGTCCCTCTTATGATTTTTTGGATGACTCGTCTAATGTCATTTCTAATATCATTTGATCGTCACCTACCACAAATCCCCATACCCATTCCCACGCTGCTCCAACAAATACCATCCCAACCGGCCCAACAAATACCATACCAACAGGCCCAACTGATGAACCCAATACTATACCCGTTAACACCCCCTTGCTACCAAACCCACTAATTCTGGCATGGTTGCTCCTGAATGATCCCAAGAGGCTACTCCTCCCGATCCAATTCACGTCGCAACTAATGTGATCGGCCTATTTCCCACTTCACCTGATACACCACCGCCATCTTCTGTTTTATTTCCCAAATTCAATCCACTCTAAATGTTAACCCGAAACTAGTTTCGGTTCACCCCATGGTCACGCGTTTTCGTGTTGGGACTAATCGTCCTGCTCATCGTCTTAATCTTCATGTTTCTTTTATCTCGCCTCTACAGAAATCATATAGCGAGGCGTTTAATGATCCAAATTGGAAAAATGCTATGACTGGTGAGTATAATGCACTTGTTAAAAACAAAACTTGGACTATTGTGCATCGACCCACCGATGCCTATATTGTTCGTTGTATGTGGTCATTTCGACATAAGTATTTAGCGAATGACACTCTTAGTTGCTACAAGGCTCGTCTTGTAGCGAATGACAGTTCCAGGTCGATGGTATTGATGTTGATGAGACCTTTAACCCAGTTGTTAAACCGGGTACTATTTGGACTATTCTTAGTTGGCTACTTCTCGACATTGGCCTGTTTATCAGCTTGATGTCAAGAATGCCTTCATGCATGGAGATTTATTTGAGACGGTTTATATGCATCAACCTCTAGAATATCAGGATTCTATACATCCTCATTATGTTTGTTTATTACAAAGGTCTCTTTATGGGATCAAGCAGGGCCCTCGGGCTTGGTTTCAGGGGTTTGCTGCTTATATTACTCATGTTGGATTTGCTCATAGTCGTTGTGACTCATCATTATTTATCTACAGAAAGGGGACTCACACTACTTATTTATGCGTCTAATGTTTACACTCGTTCGCTGTTTGAGTTGGTTCAGAAAGAAATATTTGTTGGCTTATTTTATTGCCAAATAGATTCGAAATGTTTGGTTGAAGGATCCGAGGTGTGTATTATCAAAGAGAGTCCATATGTTTATGAAATGCCGAATAAGAAGAAGAAGAAACCTCAATCTGTGGATAAAGGGAATGATAAAGCTGAAGAAAATGATAAAGTTGATCTGTTTTTCAAAAAAGATGGGCTTTATAAGGTATGTTTTTGTAGTTTCCAGTTTTTTTATGTGTAATCATATATGATTATACTCTGCAGTTTTTTTAAATTATTTTTGTGTTTTTTTAAGGTGTTGCGGAACGTAGGAGATGGTTCAGTTGTTTGTTCATGTCAGCTTTTTGTGAGAGTTGGCATATTATGCAAGCATATTTTTTGTGTCTTTAAGAACGCCAATGTTGAAATGATTCCACAACAATACATCTTGAGGCGTTGGACTAAGAATCTTATACCTGCTGCTTTGAGGAACAAAAGAAACAGATATGGTGAGAAGAATGTGGTTGTTGAGAATTATGCGAACGAGGCAACTTCTATTGTTGATCATTGTGTGCATTTGCTGAGTAAAGATGAGCCAAGGTTAGGCGCTTTTGTTGAAAAGTTAAAGTCACTAAAGAAAGAGGTTGAAGCTGATTGCCCAAATCCTCCTTCAAAGAACAAAACTGATAATTTGGAGCAGCTTGTTGGAGTTCCGAAGCCGTCTGTTGTTGATGTTAACAATCCAACTGTTGGATCGACCAAAGGACGAAAAAAGTTGCGTATCAAGGGAGGAAAAGAGAAAGCAATTGAAAAAAGTTTGAAAGGCAGGAATTCATGTTCATTGTGTGGCGGTACCGATCATAACAAGAGGACATGCCCGCGGAGGTTTGAAGGTCAAGATGAAGTTGTGTTTCAAAAAGAAGTTGGTCAAGAGGAAGTTTTGGTTCAAAAAGAAGTGTGTCAAGAGGAAGTTGTTCAAGAAAAAGTAGATTTGGCTGAAGACGAAGAAGAATTGTCTGAAGAAGATGAAGGCTTGATTCATGAATAAGTATATTTTCGTACATTGATAAGTTTTAGCAAGATGTTTGTTTGTTTTTAATAAGTTGTATCATATATGATATCATATTGAAATCATATATGATTTTACATTAGATTCCTTTTTACTTGAATTATCATATGCGTTTGTTCACTTATGCATTTGGATCTTCTTAAATTAGTATTTGTTTCATATATATTTCATATATGATATACTGGTTTTGTTCCTTTGTTGTTTTGAGTTATCATATTTGATAGTTGTATTTAACAAGTTTTGAAAAGCATTCATATGTGTTTTATGAATATCATATATGATATACTGGTTGTGTTACTTTGTTTGTTTTGAGTTATCATATTTGATAGCTGTATTTAACAAGTTTTGAAAAGCAATCATATGTGCTTTCTGAATATCATATATGATATACAGGTTTTGTTCCTTTGTTGTTTTGAGTTATCATATTTGATAGATGTATTTAACAAGTTTTGAAAAGCAATCATATGTGCTTTCTGAATATCATATATGATATACAGGTTTTGTTCCTTTGTTGTTTTGAGTTATCATATTTGATAGCTGTATTTAACAAGTTTTGAGTTATCATATTTTGTTTTCCTGTTTTAAATGCTAAAACACCCAAGTGATTACCAATTTGCGCAATGAAAACAGTATCAAAATAGACATAATTTAGAATTAACATCTACGGCATTTCCATTTAATCATAATTCATAACTACGTAGTTTCATTACAGAGTTAATGCCCCAAAATGTGATACAATCTATGGTACCACCAATGGCATCCTTGATGGTTTAGCAACTGTTTTTAAATAACAAAATAATAGTAAGAATAGTTTAAGAACTGAAAACAGTAATAGTGTCTGCAATTGTTCTTCAAAAAGTCTTGATCATCAAATGGCACTTTGAACTCTTTCAGATTCTTGTTTTTCTTTCTTCTTTTTGATTGCCTCGTTGATCATTTTCTTCCTCAAATCCTTATTAGTGTTACGTCCTGCAAATTCTTGTGCTTCGGTACTTATCTTTTCTCGATGTATGTTTATTTCATGACTCAGTATCTTTGTTGCCAATCTCACCCTCATCTTTATTATATCTAATGTATTTCCGTGTTTTTCTGTCGGGAATTCGAGGTTCCAATTATTTGCGGTCTCCGTATTGTAGTGCTCCATATGCATCATCAAAAAAATTCCACAATCTGTGTCGTTCTCGGTTGTTCCCCATTTAGGCCTGATGATTGTCGGCTTTTTGTTCAAGACATCTTTAGCTCTTGGATGTTTTACTTTTTCATGATGCATGGAAAACAATTTTTTTCTACACAATTTTTTTTTTCAGAGTTAGAAAATCATATATGATATCATACACATAAGCAGTATTTAGTTATATATAAAATAGTTTATTACATTTGAATCATATATGATATCATATTTAGTTACTTACCAACAGTTCACAGACAGTCTTATATTTTATTTCATACGTCATCTATGTCCTCGAGTTGTCGATTATGATTGTATTGCCCTTCAAGAAGTTGAATACGACTAGGTAATAGTGTTCATAGGCAATGATTGGAAAGAATTCCTATACAATTTAAAATGTGTTTCGTATCAGATGAATGCAAATAATTTGAAATTTATAATTAAAAATATGTGTAGCAATTGAGTTACCATTTCTAGATCTTTTATATTTTTCATTTCAGGGTCTTTTTCAAACTCGCTCTTAATTGTCTTTGAGAAAGCTTCAAATTGTTTCTTCTCATGATACTTTCCATTCGCCTTCTTCCACTTAAACATTTCTTTTGTCTGCTTTCATTCATCAAGAAATATAATATTTATGAAACAATTACAGATTGTCAGTAAGTTAATTCTAAAAGTGTTAGGTACTTACAATCATTGTTGTGTGGAAAAAGTACTTTGTTCTTTTGCCTTTGCTATTCATCTTATGTTCATGGTTTAAAATCAAGGAGAAGGTGTCAATGACATTGTATTCAACTTTCAGTTGTGGAGCTAATGTTTGCATGTAATCCCTTATCGTTGCAGCTCCATCTTTTGTTTCAAAAAACAAAGTCTCTACATAAAATAATTTAAACAGATATCATATATGATATTATTACAAGAAAATAAAAGATTGTTGTTTATATGATTCGTGTCCATTCATTGAAAACAAAGAAATTAAAAGAATATAGTTAATTGACACTTACAATTCTTCCCCTTCCATGGAAAACATGTATTGTGTCACCATCACTTCATCAGTTGTTGCTTTTCCTTTTATAGAAGTTTTCTTGTTTAAATATGGAGAAACAAGAAATCAGGATGGTTTTTTTTATCTTTTTATTGCCTTTTCTTCTTTCTCTTTTGGTTTTGGTTCATATTCCTATTGGCTTAAACCTTTTGCTCTTTTTTACACTTGTTTTTCTTTCTCCTTTTCTGTAGGTTCAGATTCCTTTGGTGTTAATCCAAGAGAGAATGTATGTGGTGTCATGTCTTCAGATGACTTTCTCTTATTGTTTTCTTCTTTTTAATATCTTGTGTTGCTTGATATTCCAACTATTCACATTCTGATTCAGTTAAATCATACTGTTTATTCATAAATTCGTCTTGTTTATCCTTCTCATTTTCATTCCCATCATTCACCTTTTGTTTGTCAGCTTCTTTGTCTTTCATCTGTTCATTCAGATCATCAAATTTAGCATGAACTTCCTCTCCATAGTTTTTTGTTTCACTTCCAGCTTCTTCTGTTCCTTTTCCAATATCATCTTGTTTCTCTTCATTTTCTACTTGTTTCTACTTCTCTATTTCTGCTTGTTGTTCCTTCACATTTTCTGTTTGTTTCTCCTTCTCATTTTCTGTCTCATCAACCTCCATTGAAACTGCGACCTCTCTGTTGTCTCCAGTCAGCTTTTCAAACTCATGCTCATTATTTAGATCATCTTGTTCGTCCTCTTCATCTTCTTTTTGTTCTCTCCCAGCTTCTTCTGTTCCTTTACTAATATCATTTCTTTTTTCCTTCTCCTCCTCATCATTATTCTTCTTATTGTTGTTGTCTGCAACACTCTTACTCTCACTATACTCATCCATAGAAGAGTCATAGTAATTGAATTATGCATCTTTGAACAAATTTTTGTACTGGTCGTAGAAATCAGAAATTCCTTGGTCCTCTCCAAACTTTGTCATTCCCGCTCTCAATGTTTCAATAAGCTCAGACCTTTCTTCTGTAATTTTGGTAAATTTCTCGATGATCTTCTTATAAAACTCTTGCAAAAGAATCACGAGAGATTAGTTTTAATCACATTTGAACTATTTTATGCATTTTTTATAAAACCATTTCAACTATCATATTTCATATATCAAATCTATCATTTGATATTAAAGTTTATAGTTACTTAGTACCATTAATTGATACTTGCAGTTTGTTGCAGTCCTCATTAGTAACCCATTTCAACTACCATATGTGATTGATCAAATCAATCATATAATGATTATTGAAAGAATTTAAGTTACTTAGTAACCATATAGTGATATATCAAAACTACCAGCATAGATTACTGAGAACAACTTAAGTTTTTTTCTTAGTATCATATGTTAGCATGTATTTTTATTTTTGCAATCTTATTAGTAAATCAAAAGAATTCAACAGTTTACCTCCTTTGTCACTGGTTTTCTTTCGCTTAATGGTTCAATGTATACATCGAGTCCCTTGTACAAATCAATACCATTCTGGTCTTCATCAGGATCAAAGTCTTCATGATGCTCTAGATTCCCTAAGCATCCTTTACTTGTTTCCATCGTGATTCTTTTTCTCATCATCGGAGTGTTCCAGCTTCTTATTGCTGGTCTGTGACGGATGATATTAAGATCCGGAAAGAATGTTGAGTCGAGGTATAGCAGCTTTTTTTGTAAAAAAAAAGATGCGTAAGATTATATTTTTATATTTATTAATCGCATAAGATAATCAATAATTATAAATATTTAATGTTACTTACACATAAGAATGTTAGTGGCCCATAGTAGAAGTTGTTTGAATTCTTCACTTTTTCCCAATTATGCTTACTGTCATGCAAGCAATCCAGTATATATCCACACCAATCTATGTCTGATATATCAGTCTCCTCTTTAATACATTTTACCAACTTTTTTGGAACCCTTCCACCATTTTCTAATGTTCCCATAGTACTTCCAAAGAGAGTTAAGAAATTTAATATTGAAACTTGAAGTCGGCTATGGTGTACCTGACATTTCAAGCAATTGCCCGAGGTGTGGGTTTTCCAAGATGGTTATATTGTGCTTCCCATTCGGCTATGAAAGGATCATTGTCAGGTCTTTTGTCTAAATCTTGCAACTTTGTATTTCCCATTGGTATACCCAGTATATCATTCACTTTTTGTCTTGTTGCCTTTATCGACCCCTTCTGTAATCGGAGTTCCATACTCGGACTATGGAAGTTCTCGATTACGTGGTAAGCTAATTTTGAGGGAAGCTCAACTATTGGAAAATGTATGTATCTCTGAAAGCCCATTTGTTTTAAACATCTTTTTCTTTCCTCTGACAAACCACTCATAGCGTCAAATAAAGGCTTTGGTGACGACCTTGTGTTACAAGTTGGGTACTTCACCTGCTTTGATGGTTTTTTGTGACCTCCTTTTACCTTATTAAGCTCATCTTCATCTTCCGAATTTGAGTAATTTTCCTCTCCTTTTTCAGCTTTATTCATGGTTTTCTTTTTTGAAGTTGATGGTTCCTTCCTTTTTATGCATTTTTTCCCTTCTTTGTTTTTTTAACCATCTCTTCTTCATCTTCACTCTCTGTTTCTATACCTATATCATCATCATGTTTTTCTACTTCACTTTCTTCCTCAGCTGATTCTTCCATATTTACTTTCTCAATCCTGCCAGATTTTTTGGTTTTTCCCGTGCATTTCATCTTTTTTTATTGGATTTCTTCTTTTCAGTTTTTTCAGATTTAACCTCTTCGAGCTTTCTTTTGTTGTTTACTTTTGGTTCTTTCTCATCAAATTTCTTTTGGTTACAGTCTTTATCTTGTTTTTCCTTCTTCTTTTGTTCTTCTAACTTCCTTTTCTTTTCAATTTGCTCTTCTCTCTTTTTCTTTTTTGCTTCATCAACAACTGTTTTTGTTAGACCTGCATCAAATTTTGTATAAGTTAATATAATATCATATATGATATAACATAATATTTCATGTTTCACATGTTATATTATGTATGATATAACATAAGACTTGAAATATTACCATTGTATATCATGTAGGTTTACATGTTTAAATTTTATATAATATTTTGATACTAAACTAGAAATGTACCTTTTCCATCTTGATTTTTATTTGATCTTGTGGCTGTGTTCAAGAACGACATCGTTTGTATGTTGTTAAAAATTTGATTTATATCATCATTTTCTTCTAAATCCTCTTCATTATCAGCTTGCTCGCTTTCTTGTTCTTCTACCAAATTAGCTTCTTCATCAGCCGATTTAGCTTCTTCATCCTCAACATCATTTTCCATATTATCGACATCATCTACAATTTTTAGAAAAGATGTATTTTTTTCATTAATCATGTATAGGCATGCTAACAATCATGTTTATATACAATAATAGCAGTTGAGAAGTTTATATGAAATAAATATACATTTGGTTTCTTCTACATGTTTCCCTTTTTTTGCTTCTTTCTCTTTTGCCTCTTTATTAGTTTTCTTTCTTGGTTGTTCAGCTGGTTTCTTTTTACTTTATAGTATAGCAAATAATTCTTCTACACTCTTTGTAGCAGCTTCATTAGCAAGTTCAACAACATTTTTTTCAACTTCTTTTTCAACATTCTCATCGTCTACAGTTTTTAGGAAACATATATTATTTTTCATTAATCATGTATAAGCATATCGACAATCATATTTGATATATAATAATAGCAGTTAAGAAGTTTACACGAAATATATGTACCTTCAGTCTCTTCTTCTTCTTCTTTATCTTTTGCAGCCTCTTCTTCCTCTGCTATTCTCTTAGCTTCAATTTCGGCATTCTTTTTCCTTAACATTTCATTAATTTTTAAGGTTCGGCCTGCAATAAAAACGTTTATGCTTTATAATATCAGCTATGATATTATTTGTTGTATCTTTTATAACATCTTATATTATAAATAGCTTTACCTATTGATGATGATGCAGACTTTTTTCGTTTTTTTGTTTTTTTGTCTTTCATAGGTTTTTTTTCGACAGTAGAAACTGCATCAACACAAATGTATATTTGTCAAAAATCATATATGATTAATGCTTGATTTCAATCTAAAAGACATCAACAAAGTGAATCGTGTTGTTTTCGTTTTTTTGATATCTGAATTTTTATTAACACTTCATATTGTTTTTGTTTTATTTATTAAAAGCCTTCGGATTTGGTTTAGGCTTAGCATACCGCTTTCGCAAATGCTTAGTCGTTCTCTTACACTATCATTCTGATACTTCGGCAAAAATCATATATGATTAGGCATAGCCTGTGGCATAGCTTTCGGCTATGACGAAGACATAGGTTTTGTCTGTGCCGAAGGAATAGTCTGCCGCTTAACCGAAGGCAAAGGCTATGGCTCAACCGCATACCTAACCGCAACTTCGGCAAAGCTTAGCCGTTTTCTTACACTATCATCATGTTACTTAAACTAGTTTATAGTCCATCATTTCTGATCTAAAATCCCAATATCATCTTCAAATGCTTTTTAATCACATTTTTTCTTTATTAAAACCCTAGTATTATCATCAGAGTCTAACTATACATGAATATCTTGCTTATCACAATCAAATCTTGAAAATATCTATTAACAATCATAAGCTATCTTAGAATTACATTTTATTCATTTAAAACGCAATAGTATCAGTTAAAATCATACTATATTCATCAAATACTCGATTAACTCCATTCTTTATTATTAAATCATAAATGAAAGTAAAATAAGTAGATTTGTGTTTTGTGTATACCTGAATCGATCATTTTAACCTTGAATATGAGTTTATTCTTATCCGAATCTTGACCGTCGTCATTACCTTCCATTTTTTAGATGATTTTTGTTTAGATTTTGATGATTTTTGGTTAGATCTAGGGTTGTGTGTGTGTGTGTTAGTGTGTGTTTTTTGATCGGTGTAACCGTGTGAGTAGTGTGTGTTTTTGGTGTGTGGTTTTGAAATGAAAGGGCGGATAAATAATGAGATCGTGCGTGGTAGTTGTGTTGTTGTAGTTTTACCAAAGTACCCTTCCGCTTTTTTATGTATTTTTTTTAATACAAATCTTTTTTTGAAAAGCAATCCTATGTACTTTCTAAATATCATATATGACATACAGGTTTTGTTCCTTTGTTGTTTTGAGTTATCATATTTGATAGCTGCATTTAACAAGTTTTGAAAAGCAATCATATGTGCTTTCTGAAAGAAATCATATATGATTTAATATGTACTTTATATTTTATCTACCATCATAATATTTGTTAAGACAATGAACAATGCTAAAACACCCAAGTGATTACCAATTTACGTAATGAAAACTGTATGAAAATAGACATAATTCAAAATTAACATCTTCAGATGTTTCGACATTTCCATTTAATCATAATCCATAAGTTTTTACCCAAGTGATTATCACCAATGGCATCCTAGTGATGGTTTAGCAACTGTTTTTAAATAACAAAATAATACTAAGAATTGTTTAAGAAACAAAAATAGTAATAGTGTCTGCAATTGTTCTTCAAAAAGTGTTGATCATCAAATGGCACTTTGAACTCTTTCAGATTCTTGTTTTTCTTTCTTTACTCTTATTGCTCCCCTTATCAGTGCCTCCCTCGCTTTCTTTTCTTTGTTACGGTCTGCAAATTCCAGTGCTTGTTTACTCATTTCTTCACGATGTATGTTGATTTCATGACTCAGCATTTTTGCAGCGAACCTCATCCTCATCTTTATTATATCATATCTATTTCCTTCTTCCTCTGTTGGGAATTCCAGGTTCCAATTCCTTGCATTCTCCCCGTTGTAGTTCTCCATGTGCATCATCAAGAAAACCCCACAATCTGTGTTGTTTTCCTCTGTCCCCTATTTAGGCCTTAGGATTGTTGGCTTTTTGTTCAACACATCTTTAGCTCTAGGATGCTGCACTTCTTTAAGATGCATGGAAAACATGTTTTTCTGCAAAAGATAAGAACATTTTAGAGACTTTTATTTTCAATCATAGTATCATATATGATATCATACATTTAAAAATAATTGATTACATTTTTAACATACATGATATCATATATGATACTGATAATATAATCATACATATAACAGCATTTAGTTACTTACCAGAACATCGCAGACCTTCTTATATTTTGCTTCATATGACATTGGCGTTTTTGAGTTGTCAATTATCACTGTAGTGCCCTTTAAGAAGTTGAATACTACGAGGTAGTAGTGTTCATGGGCGATAATTGGAAAGAATGCCTATGTAGTTGGAAATGTATTGTTGTATCAGTCTTAATGCAAAATAATGTAATGTTTTTATAATCAGAGAATAGGTGTAGCAAGTTTCTTACCATTTCTAGATCTTTCAACTTTTTCACTTCATCGTCTTTCTTGAACTCGTTTTTCATTGTGTCAGAAAAGGCTTTGTATTGCTTCACTTCATCATACTTCTTTCCGTCTTCCATCTTCCAGTTAAACATGTCTTTTGTCTGTTTACATATAACAACATATTTTATGTGTAGCAAACATTACATATTTGTAGTTGTTTAGTTTTAAAGGTTTAAGGTACTTACAATCATCCCCGTGTGGAAGAAATGCTTTGTTTTCTTTCTTTTGCTGTTCACCCCTTGCTCATGGTTCAAAACTAAGCAGTAGGTGTCAATGACATTAGATTCGATTTTCAAGGTTGGGGCTAATGTCTGCATATAATCCCGGATGGTTGCATTTCCTTCTTTCGTTTCAAAGATGAAGTCGCTGCATAAAACAACAAATTTTACATATATCATATATGAAATTATGTGAAGAAATTGAAATGATAAATAAATTGAAAGAGTAAAGGTAACTGAAACTTACAATTCACTTCCTTCCATCGAAAACAAGTAACTACAAATCATCATTTCATCGTGTACTGCGTTTCCCTTTGTAGCTGTTTTTTTGTTTATGTATGGAGAAACAATAAATCTAGACGGTTTTTTGGCTCTTTTTGCTGCCCTTTCTTCTACCTTGTTTGTATCCGGCGATAAACCAAGAGAGAATGATGGTGGAGTCATTTCTTTAGTGGACTTTCTCTTTGCTGTTTTCTTCTTTTTAATTTCTTCTTTTTCTTGATTCTTCAACTCTTCACACTGTGAGTCATTAAACCGTGTATTCCAAAATTCATCCTCACTAGTTTCATCCTTATGATCACATTGTTTCTCCTCAACGTTGTCAATCTTATTGTTGTTCATCTTGTCATTGTCTTCAGTTTCATTGGCATCCTTTTCTTTATTGAGCTTTTTATTCTGATTGTCAACATCCAATTGAGCTGTAACCTCTCTCTCATCTCCATTCATGTTTTCCTCCTTTCCATTAATTCCTCCTTCTGTTGCTTCACTTCCCCTTTCTTTTATTCCTTCACTTCCACTTTCTTCTGTTTCTTTATCAATCTCTTCTTTGTTTTGTTCTTTCTTTTGATTGTCACTTTCTTTTTGCTTGTTTGCATCTGTTGTTGGTGCTCCATCATCATCATGATTGCTGTTTTCATCATCTCCATCAGGCTCACCCTCGCTATCGTCTTCCTTAGAAGACTCATAGAGATTGCTGAATTTATGATCATTAAACAATTCCCCGTATTGCTTGCAGAAATCAATCATCACGTTGTCATTTTCAATTTTTTTCACTCCATTTCTCAACGTTCTAACTAGCTCTGATCTTTCGTCAGAAATTATATCAAACTTCAAAATGTTTTTTTCATAATACTCCTGCGAAACAAGCATGGGTTAGTGGTATGTGTTTAATTACACATACCTTTCACCATTAAAATCTGACTTAAATGACCCAAAACATACCAAAAATACATTGTATTTGTATGTTTTCACTTATTTTGTGCAGGAAATGGATATCCGACAAAAGGACGAAAAATCAAGCAAAAACGGACAAACCCGAGCACGAGAACGGAAAGAGCATGAAGCAAAAGTCAAAATCAAGCCAAATGTCAAAAAGTCAACCCCGACAAAAGTCAAAGTCAAAGACGGAGCCGTAAAGAAGAAATACTTAATGGGCCAACCCGAACCTATCTAATGGGCCGGGCCAGCCCATTATTGTATTAATTGAAGACTTACATGAAGGTTAAAAGCCCAATTATATGTTGAGGGGCTGTTTTTGCCAAAACCCAAAGTAATACAACTTCAGGGGGCATTCCTGCCATCTATCCAAACTCACTCCTGTTTATACCTTAATTGGAATAAACAGATTTTCCCGCCTAAATTTTGGCACTATTCATCATCTCCCCCACCTCTCACACCAGACAAAAAACACAATCCTTTTTTCTTCTCCCCTTTGTTTACCTTATCCTACCAAAAAAATCTACCTTGGCAATCCCCAACTCCCTCATTCGGCAAAGGAAAATGACAAGAAATCAATGGTTAAGATCATATGACTTGGGGACTACTCAAAATGGATGGCTAAGATCAATTGAAGCTTATACTCACACAACAAGCACAGCCTTGAGCGCCCTCACAAAAGAAACACAAGTCAAGAGAAAAAAGAGTAGTCGTCTTAGTATAAATAGGCCATCTTGTAAGCCCATTGAGGCAGTTAGTTTTAGAGTTAGTTTTAGTTTTAACCTAGTGTGTTTTTAAAATCATTTTAAGTTATTGTCTTTTAAATTCTAAGTATTGTAAACTGTTTTAGCATTAATGAAGATTTGAAGTTTTTCTTAGTTAAGCTTTGAGTTATTGTGTTAACTTATGTTCTAAAAGCTCATATAAGCTCTTAAATAGCTCTTTTGTAACCTGTTTCAATATAAAAAAATTTTACTTAGATATAAAATCTGTTGAGAAAAACACAAAAAAATCACTCCTCAAAATTACCTCAGCAAAATATTGGATGATAAGCAAACAATGGAAGTGCTTATGGACCCCCACTAGCTTGTTTTTTAACAAGCTAGAGCTTGTAGAATCATTCATTTACCCTGTTTAGAGCAAGGGTTTTGGTAAGTTTCCATTTTTATTTTTGCTTATTTTACTGTTTAAGTGCTTATTTACTGTTCCTTTTTGCTTATTTGTGCTTATCTTAGTTATTTTTATCATATTTGATAGCTGTATTTAACAAGATTTGAAAAGCAATCTTATGTGCTTTCTGAATATCATATATGACATACAGGTTTTGTTCCTTTGTTGTTTTGAGTTATCATATTTAATAGCTGCATTTAACAAGTTTTGAAAAGCAATCATATGTGCTTTCAGAAAGAAATCATATATGATTTAATATGTACTTTATATTTTATCTACCAAAGAGAATGAACAATGCCAAAACACCCAAGTGATTACCAATTTGCGCAATGAAAACTGTATGAAAATAGACATAATTCAAAATTAACATTTGCAGATGTTTCGACATTTCTATTTAATCATAATTCATAACTTTTTAGTTTCATTTCAGAGTTAAATGCCCCAAACTGTGATACAATCTATGGTATCACCAATGGCATCCTAGATTACCAGTTAAAGCCCTTAAAATGTCATAGAAACTACTACAGTTGGTTACTAAAATTAATTAAGAAACGAAAACATTAATACGACTCCAACTGTTCTCCCAAAAGTCTTTATCATATGGCACTTGAAACTCTTTCAGAGTCTTGTTTTTGTTTCTTTACTCTTATTGCTTCCCATATCAGTGCCTCCCTCGCTTTCTTTTCTTTGTTACGGTCTGTAAATTCCAGTGCTTGTTTACTCATTTCTACACGATGTATGTTAATTTCATGACTTAACATTTTTGCAGCGAACCTCATCCTCATCTTTATTATATCATATCTATTTCCTTCTTCATCTGTTGGGAATTCCAGGTTCTTTTGCCTTGCATTCTCCCCGTTGTAGTTCTCCATGTGCATTATCAAGAAAACCCCACAATATGTGTTGTTTTCCTCTGTCCCCCATTTAGGCCTTAAGATTGTTGGCTTTTTGTTCAACACTTCTTTAGCTCTTGGATGCTGCACTTCTTTAAGATGCATGGAAAACATGTTTTTCTGCAAAAAATAAGAACATTTTAGAGACTTTTATTTTCAATCATAGTATCATATATGATATCATACATTTAAAAATAGTTGATTACATTTTTAACATACATGATATCATATATGATACTGATAATATAATCATACATATATACGTATTATATATTATATTATATATATTTTTAAGAGTGAATTTTATCGAGGGTAACTTGGTAATTTTCTTAATTGCTCTTATAAAGTATTATATTTTATATATATTCCGGGTATATAAAACTTACACACCAGTAATAGTGTTCATGGGCGATAATTGGAAAGAATGCCTATGTAGTTGGAAATGTATTGTTGTATCAGTCTTAATGCAAAATAATGAAATGTTTTTATAATCAGAGAATAGGTGTAGCAAGTTTCTTACCATTTCTAGATCTTTCAACTTTTTCACTTCATCATCTTTCTTGAACTCGTTTTTCATTGTGTCAGAAAAGGCTTTGTATTGCTTCACTTCATCATACTTCTTTCCGTCTTCCATCTTCCAGTTAAACATGTCTTTTGTTTGTTTACATATAACAACATATTTTATCAGTAGCAAACATTACATATTTGTAGTTGTTTAGTATTAAAGTTTTAAGGTACTTACAATCATCCCCGTGTAGAAGAAATGCTTTGTTTTCTTTCTTTTGTTGTTCACCCTTTGCTCATGGTTCAAAACTAAGCAGTAGGTGTCAATGACATTAGATTTGATTTTCAAGGTTGGGGCTAATGTCTGCATATAATCTCGGATGGTTGCATTTCCTTCTTTCGTTTCAAAGATGAAGTCGCTGCATAAAACATCAAATTTTACATATATCATATATGAAATTATGTGAAGAAATTGAAATGATAAATAAATTGAAAGTATAAAGGTAACTGTTAGGAATTAGAGTCTTCATACTTAATACTGCCAAGACAAAGTTTGTACTGCCAAGCATAATTTAGTACTCAGTTTATAACTAACAATATTAACTGTGTTAATACTGCCAGTACTAATCAGTTAGTACTGCTAGTGTAAACTTAGTACTGCTAGAGCAAAGTTAGTACTGCCAGTAGTAACTTAATACTAGTGAAAGACTGAAGTTAATGATGATTGAGAAGATTACATCTGAAGTTAATGCTAATTGAGAAGTTTATATGCTGATTGTGAAGATTACATGGAAAGTTAATGCTGATTGAGAAGATTACATCTGAAGTTAATGCTGCTGCTGAAATTAATGCTGATTAGTCAAATAGAAGACCGAAGTTAATGCTGCTAGTGAATACAGTTAATTATGATTGAAGATACAAAAGGAAACAATATATTCTATATGCTACAAAGGAAACAAGATATAATAAAGAAGGAAACAAGATCAACATTATTGATGGAGTAATGATATGCTTTAAAGAGAAGATTTAGTTTCCTTATACAGTTTCCTTGTAATTAAGGTGTAATTAATTTTATTAATTATGTTTCCTTGTATGTCTTATGATCTCTCTATATAAAGAGATCATAGACACATAGTTTTGTATCAATTATCAAATATCCTTCTTTGTTTCTCTCTTTCGTTTGATTTTCACTTTCTTTTTTCTTGTTTGCATCTGCTGTTGGTGCTCCATCATCATCATGATTGTTGTCTTCATTATCTCCATCAGTCTCACCCTCGCTATCGTCGTCCTTAGAGTACTCATAGAGTTTGAATTCATTATCATTAAACAATTCCTGGTTTCTTGCAAAAATCATATCATTTGGTCGTCTTCAAACTTTTTCACTCCGTTTCTCAACGTTTTAACCAACTCTGATCTTTCGTCAGAAATTATATCAAACTTCAAAACGATTTTTTCATAATACTCCTGCAAAACAAGCACGGATTAGTTTTGATGTACATATTAAGTTACATTTTATCTATCATATGTGATATGTCAAAACTATCTCATATATTATTAAAAACAAGTTTAGATTTTTCATAGTATCATATGTGATATATGCAGATGAATTATCATATTTGATATATCAAAACTTTCATATATGATATGTCAAAACTATCTCATATATTATTAAAACAAGTTCAGATTTTTCATAGTATCATTATTTGATATATGCAGTTGGAATTATCATATTTGATATATCAAAACTTTTGATCAATGATTATGCAAATAGTTCAAAGCTTTTCCTTTTTGTTTCTGGTTCTTTATCATTTATTCAGGGGAACATAGGACATATAATCCTTTGTACAATTTTATTCCATCCTGCATCTTCTTCATGATTAAACTCTCCCGTGATGTTCCAATTTTCCAGCGCTTGTCTCTGTTTCCTTTTGTATTCTTTTTCTCATTGTTGTAGTGTTCTGCTTCTAAGTGCTGGTCTGTGACTGGAGAACTCGATGGTCTGGAAAGATTGACGTGTCAAGTAGAGCAGTTTTGATAAAGAAAAAAAAATGTGTTGGATTACATTTTGTCTGTATTATTTACTATCTCATTAGATGGAAAAAATTGTCAGAGATTTCTTTTTAATATAACTTACACATAAGAATGTGAGTGGCCCGTAGTAGAAGTTTTTTCGTGTCTTCACATCTTTCCAGTTTTTCTTACTGTTTTTCAAGCAGTCAAGTATGTACCCGCACCAGTCTATTTCTGATATGTCGACATCCTCAGTAATTCCTTTCAGCAATTTCGTCGACACCCTGCCACCATTATCAAGTGTTCCCATCGTACTTCCGAATAGAGTTATGAAGTTCATTCGGAACATGAAATCAGCTTGTGTTGAATCTGATATCACTGAAGCTATTGCTGCTGGTGTTGGTTTTTTAACGTGTTTAAACTGGTTTTCCCACTCTTTAATGAATGGGTCGTTAAAAGGTCTTTGTTCCATTTCTTCTAACTTCCTGCTCCCCATTGGTATACCAAGCATGTCTTGTACTTTTTGTCTTGTTGCCTTTATAGATCCTTTCTCTAGCCTTAGTTCCATGCTTCCTGGGTGAAAGTGGCCGATTGCATGGTAAGCCAACTGATAAGTGTAAAATACACATATCCATTTATGCTTAAAGTAACCCAATTAAACCCAAAACAGACCAAAAACGACAAAAATATGCTTGTATTCGTGTTTTGTGTGTGCAGGTATAGATATATCAGAAATCACAAGAAAACCATCAAAAACAAGCAAACACGGACACAAGAACGGAAAAGTACAAAAAGAAGCCAAAGCCAAAGCCAGAAAAGTCAAGCCCTCAGTCAAATCCAGTCAACAAAACCCAAAACATTCCATTTTCACCCTCCAAGTTTCATAAAAGTAAAAAATATCCCCTCACCTCTTATTGGGCCTTAAAAATCTTAATGGGCCCCCTAAACCCAAATGGACCTTACCCGGATCCTTAAGCCCATTACCCTTTTAATAAAACCACAAGGGCCAGTTGTGGAATTTTCAAAAAATTATTTATAACTTGAAATGGAAAAATCAAAGAGAAGGACTAGAAATGCCATTAACCCAAAGTTTAAACCGTTTTTTACCCCTTTTAGTTATAACACTTGGCGCCAAAGAGGGAATTACTGTTCATCATCACCCTCGTTTCACCACATTGTAATTATCAAAGGACAATTGAAAATTGAGGGTTAAGATTGTCAATTCATGGGTTTCTAAGCACTAAGGAGAGGTCATTTCAGTCATCTCAATGGTTAGCTTAGGCTCACACTCATGATGAGGCCACGTCAGAGTTGGGAAAGCACAAGTGAAGTTAAATTTTGCTCTATAATCACTCCCAGAAGAAACACAATATGTCACATCACAGATTGCCATGCTGGCAATCCGTATGTGCACATATGTGATCCAACGTCTTACAACTTAGATCAAATCATTGAAAGAATTGGAGGGCTGAGATTAGATGGATTGAAGAGCAAGGCAAAGATTAAAACATTCCTGGCAGGCTATAAAAGGAGCCATCTCACACACATAAAAAGGAGTTAGTTAGATTTTTAGGAGTAGGATTAATTAGTAGTTTTAGCTTAATTTTTGCTTATGCAAATTTAATTTTTTTCAAATGTAATTTGTCTTTTAAAAAGTATCATGTAATTTTTAGTTTCTAAGCTTTGTAATCACTATTTCAGCTAATGCAATTCAGTTTTTTATAAGTCCTTCTTCATTTCATAAAGTTTTCAATTTAACTTGTTTATGTCATAAGCTTTCAATAAGCTCATTAGCTCTCATGAGTCTCTAAGCTCATGATTGAGCTCAATTTGGATTTAAACATACTTAAATGCATTAAAATAGTTAATTACCTTTATTTTTGAATATGAGCTTTGGAATGGAAGGGGAGTTAACAAAGGATGAACTCCCATGGATTTTACTCCTAGCTTATTCATAAGCTAGGAGAGCTAGTAGATAAGCTCTAAGAGTAGTTTATGCCTTTGTTTAGCTGAGGCACAAGTAAGTTTTCATTTACTTTCCTGTCTTTCATATTCTTAGTGTAATTTTGCCTAAATACTTGTTAGTTGCTTAATCTGCTAATTGTCTATTTAACTTGTGCTTAATTTTCATTTGATATGCTTATTAGGATCATTATAGTATGTTTAATTTCTAGTAATTAGGATTTAAGTAGTGAATTTTATTCTAGCAGTTTAACAAGATTCATAAGTTCAGTTTAAGGGGTGTTTGGTTTGGGCCAATTTGACCTAAATAAGTCAAAGGTTTTAGTTAAATTTGTTTGAGATAGTTTAGGTTAATTGAAAATCATTAGGAAATGAGTCCTTATGAATCAGTTTGAAGTTTTAGTGATTTTATGGCTTATTTACTTTTCCTCAGCACCAGGGTACCTTTAGCTTTTCTTTTTGCTTGAGAAATTTTGATCCAAATCCCTTAAGGTTTGGATTTTGCTTGCATTGTGTTTATAAACACTCAATAAGTGAGTTAAAAGTGGTAGTACTCTTTAGGAAACCTGCAGTTGAATCTTTGTGGAATTGCAAATTGCACTAGCTTCTTAAACCACAATTTAAGCTAGCAATATTAGGATTTAGTAGCTTACCTTTGAGTATTTTATAGTTTAGTTGTAGCTTAATAGAGATTAATTCTTTAATTTTATTGTCTAGCTTATTCTCCTAGCTTATTTTGCTATCAAAAGTCATTAAAAAACTCAAAAATCCAAAAACAGTAGCAAGTAATCTTAGTTCCTAAATTTATATTTTCAGCTTATGGTATCTGTTTTTATGACTTGAATTTGTAGCTTATAGGTTGTTTGTTAAGTTTTCATAAGCTAAGGTTCTGTGTTAGCTTATTTAAGGTTTTGGCCAGTTTAGTTTTTAAAGTTTTAAGTGTTTTACTTGAGTATGCTTATTTGTTCCTTGATTTTAGTTAACTTTTAGTGTTTTCAGTTTAGTTTTCTTATCATTTCTAGTTCATACACATTATAAGCTATCTAGAATAGTTTTTGGTTTTCAATTTGAGCGTATATCAAGCTTTGTGCAAGCATTTAAGTAAAAATAAGCTCAAGTGCCTCCTTACTGAGGACAACTTATTGAGAAGCTCCTTTAGAGCTTATCTTTGAGTTTCAGCCCATAGTGCTTTTGTTAAAGTTGATCTCCCCAGTTTATTCTACAACTTTGGTCTTTTGAGTTTTAAATTTTAAGTTGTTTTTAACTTCACCTTATTTTTGGGCTTATTAGGACTAGGGGTGAAAAACGGGGTGGAATTCAGGGACTATTTTTGTAATTCTTAAAATTCTTTGTTAACTCAGTTAATCCTTTGTCTGTTAAGAGTTTTACTTCATTAGTCCTTTTAGTAATTGCACGGTTAGTCCTTTTGTTAAATCTTAGTTAAGTTTTAATTAGTTTTAATATTTTAATTAATAATTAGGTTTAGGTTTTAATTAGTCTAATTAAACTTTTATAAAAAGATAAAAATTAGGGATTTTATTTTTAGAAAATTTCTGCACATTTTCTTTATTTAGTGTAATTTTTATAAAATTTTTAGGATTCTATTTTTAATAGTTTTATTATTTTTATAGTTTTTTTTAAGTAGTTTAAATTTTAGAAAAATCATATCTTTTAATCTAAAAAGCCAAAAATAGTAATTCCTTTTTCTAAAATTTTCTTTTTACTTATTTCACTTAGGAAAAATATAATTTCAATAATTTTATATATTTTTTATTTTTAGGATTTAATTAGGATTAAATTGTTATTTTTTATTTAGTAGTTATAGATATAAAGATCAATCTTTGCTTCCATTCATAAATGCTTGATCACGAATGTTTCTGATTTTCAATTCACACTTCGTTGGGAAAATGACCCGGGAGGTTTTGAGATACCACTTTGGTCAAAAATGAATTTCTTAGCCTGACGGAAAAATATCTATCTATACTATTATTGATTTCCTATTCTTATTAGTACGTATATTATATATATTATATATACTTTATACGTGTTAGTTTGGAGCAAATCAATTTTTGGCGCCGTTGCCGGGGAAGTGTGTACGATTATCGTGTTTCGTTCGAAGATTAGCGTTTTTGAAGAACCTTCCTCGTGAAGTTATTTTTCGTTTATGAATATTTTCTTTTATCATAAAAATAAAAATACAAAAATATTTTACATTCCTATTTTATTTTATTTTCCTTTATTATTCAAAAATAATCGTTTGTTAATTGTTGTTTCGGCTCACCTTTAGATTACAAACTAAAAGGGAAGTTTAAGGCGGGTTTGATTTTATCACCCAAAAGGAGAAGGGTTACTCTAAATAGCGCCTCGTGCTTACCAACTCCTCCGCTTTCTTGTGCGTGATTTAGAGTGCCACCGAGTACGTTTAACTTTCGATTACCAAAAATATTTTATTTCTTATTTTAATGTATTACTATTCGAAAAAGCTAAAAATAATCTCCCTTATCCTCTTATTCGTTTAATTCTTTCTTCTTATCCTCTTAATTGTTTAATTCTTATGGCGTCTCATCGTTCAAAATCTCTTTACGCTATCAAAGAGTGTTCGACGTGTGGAAGTTTGTACACTAAAGATTGTTGTTCGATAGGGAGTCTTAATGATAAGATCCTTACTCCCGTACCCGACTCTTCTCCGCGTTGTGCAAGATGTGGAACCCCGGTTGATGGTCCGAGTTGCCATGGATGTGCATTTTTACGAAAGAAATTCGATGAAGATTTGCTTGCGTATTGTGTTGAAAATGGAATTTTCAAAGATTTTCAAGATACTTCCGAATCATCCGATGACAATACCAATATTGTTAATGCTCTTCGAGAGACATTCGTTGTCAATCAAGACCCTGGTGAAAAGATTTCGCAAGAACCTCCACAAATTGACCATAATTGTTGTTATGAGTGCGGTGATTCATTAGATGGAATTTTTTGTCGATAATGCATTTGTAAATTTTGTGGTGAAGGTGCTCATTACGGTTATAATTGTCCACCAAAAGTTCCGATTATTTCTAATCCAGAACAATGCAATCAGACCATTGTTGAGCTCCCACAAATTTTGCCAAGTGTTCATCCGACATGCAATTATGAAGCTGAAAATTCATTCGCTTATGATCCAAACCCGAATTCTTTCGATAATTCTCTAAATTTTTCTTACCCACCTCCACAACTCCAGTTTGAGACTCACTTGTGCGAGTTATGTGGGAACGATTCTCACTACGGTTATGATTGTCCATCACGAGTCCCGCTTGTCTATGAGCCGGAACCGTGCTACAATCAAAACTTTAGTGATAATTATTATCCACAAAATTCACTGAGTTTTTCTCAACAATATCTTTGTTGTGCTTATTGCGGAGGTCCTCATTTTGATTATCAATGTCAACTGATCAATGAAACTTGCTATGAACCTAATCCGAGTTATGATTATTCCGGTTTTAACCACCCACAACCTCCGCAGGACTCCGTCTATTGTCAAGAAGCCCTTAATAAAATTCTTGAAGAGCTTGAAGAATTAAAACGAGATCAAAGAATGTTAAAGGAATTAAAAGAGCGAATCGCGGAAGAACAAACGGTTAAAAATAATATGAGTATCGAGGAAATGATGCATGAACAACAATTGGTTGATCGCAAAATTAAAGAAATCATAAATGATTTGGGTTATAAAAGATTTTGAGGCGAGGAAATTGATGAAGAATACGAGAGAGATTCTGAGATTAGAATTCGAAAACTTAAGCAAGATTTTAACATATGGGGAAGCGAAGTTCGAAAAAAGGAGAAAGCTTACGTTGATGAAAAGTATGCTGCTGCCTGTCGTTACATGCTTTCTGTTACTTGTGATGACGAGGATGATTCTATTCCTTTAGCAATCACAACTGACTTACCGATCGAGGAGCCCGATAATTCTCTAAAAATGGGGGATGAGCATCTCGACATTATTCCGGTAACAGAATCGGACAAAGTAATAAAGTCTAGTGTTGAGAACCTTGTCCCAATCCCAAGTGAGTTCGAGGGTATGTCCGACAATACGTGTGATGTGCCTAATTGTGATAATAATCGTGTTAATGTTGAGTCCGATCTTGTGGACACTTTGAGTAACCATGATACTTTGATTGTTTATTCTTCTAAGATCGACCCTATTCTCGAGGAGTTCGCCGATGAACTTGCTCATATTGCTCCAATTCCACCAGGAATTGTTGAAGCCGATTTTGATCCAAATGATGATACTTCGAGTGATGATGATTCTTTTGAGAACATCGAGTACATTGATGCATCACCTTCCTTTTCAGAGCTCGATAGTTTGGAGGAGGAAAATGAAGAACAAGAAGAAAAAGAGTTTGATTTAGATGATATCCTTCAAATCCAAGACGTTATCCTTCGTGAAAAATTGCTGAACGTTAGTCGTCTTATTTCTAATATCGAATCATATTCCCATCGTGGATAGTGATTCGTCCGAAACTTCTTTTTCTTTTTCGGATAATTCCTTACCCGAATTTGAGTCTTTTAGCGATCATACAAAAGAGACGAGAAGTGGCATTACCACTACTCATGCTAATTACTCTCTTCCTGAATATGAGTCATTTCACTTTGATAATCCGTCATTACCTAGACCTCCTCCAGAACCACCGGATGTTTGTCTTAATATGCTTTATAATAATGAATCTTTTGAACCAGGAGAAGGTGAAAATATAGTTTTTTCAAATGTTGAAGAGGACGATTCCTTCACATTTGCCATCCGGACCTTTCTCCCATTTCTCACCTTCCCCGAGGTTTCTCCTTTATCTTACTCCACCGGGAGTGAAGATACCATTTTTGACCCCGGCATCTCCACTTAGAGCCGGTGACCTCTCATCGGGATGGAACTTTCATATGCTTTAATGTTTGTCCAAACATTAATGAAAGCCCGATTGAGATTTTCTTTTCCATTTATTTGCTCTCCCTAAGGACAACTAAATTCAGGGATCGAGTCGAGCTTGCGACTCGGTGACAAAAAACAAGCCGCTTCGTGGGAGTTCACCCCATGCTTATCCTTTCTATTTTCTTTCTATTATCTAATGTGTTGTGTTGAGAGAGGCTTGTACTCTTTCCGATTTCTCGATGTTTGTTGCTTGTTTGTTGTGATTTTTGCAGGATTAACCCAACAATTTCTAAAGACTCTCGTGTCCGGTGTTGTTTTCCGTTCTACTCGAGCTTCTCATCCTTTGTGTGAAATTAGTTTGGGGAGATCCGATATCCTTTCATCTTATCGATTCACGTTTATCTTTGCATACTTCATAAACGGCTTAGATTTTCGTAGAGACCCGACTTTAAACATTGAGGACAATGTTTCGTTTTAGTTTGGGGAAGGGAATCTATCGATTTGATGTTGCTTGCTTATTGTTTTGTTCTCACGTACCCGTTTTCCCACAAAAATAGCAAAAAATTTAAATTTTTAAGTAGGCAACAAAACATCGTGTCGCGCCCCACTGCCTCCGACACGATGCAATTCAAACATCTTTCGACTTCGGGGATTATATAATAAACCAAACCTGGTGCCTTTTTATAAATTCTCGAATCCACATCGATAGCGAGGTCGACAAGATGTTTATATCTACTTATTAGAACACCAAAAACTCAGTAACTTCTACCTTAATAGTGTAATAACTCCCAGACATCCCCGGCAAGGCACACGCCTCCGACACGATGAAGTAATCTTTATGGCAGTAGATACTTAAGTTTATTAATTTTTTATTTTTAGCCAAATTTAGTATTCCGATATGAGTACTCATTCCTAATCCACAAAAGGAACAAAAGAAAATTTCTATTACTAATAATAACCCAAAAAACCAAACAACTCTAAATATTACACATTTATATATACAGATTGTAATGGTTGGGGGACTCCTTATCCCCACCCACAATTCTCCGGCCAGCCCCAATTAAACAAATGATCTTGAAATACAACCAACCAATTCAAGCTAATAAATAACAAGAAAAAAAAAAAATCACCCAAAAACAGAAAAAAAAACATAACACAAACAATACACCGGTTCTTCACAAAATAAATTATCAAATACTAAGCCTTCATAAAAATCCAACATTGCTAAATTAAAAACTACTTGAGTAATAGCAACACAAGTCTCATTTACTAACGAATCCAATTACTAGCATGTAAAAATTTCTATATGAGACTATCACCAACAATCACATATAAATTTTGTATAAGGGAAAAAGCTAGAACCTCACACGACGTACGATCGGGACAAAAAATACTTCGGGGTTATATCTTACCAGCGGAAAAACCTACATTTTTTTAGTCTTATTATGAATATATAATATATATATATATATATATATATATATATATATATATATATATATATTTTTTTTTTTTTAAATTAAAAATTAAAAATATTATGCTATTTTTGTGGGAGAACCGGGTACTGTGAGAAAACACAATAAGCAAGCACAACAAATCCCGATAATTCCTATCCCTCCCCAAACTAAAAATTAAACATTGTCCCAATGTTTAAAGTCGGGTTCCTAAACGAAAATCTAAGGCCTGTTTATTAAGTAGACAAGATAAATTCCGTTAATCGATAATGATAAAAGGGATATTGATCTCCCCAAAACTAAAATACGTACAAAGGATGAGAAACTCGAGTGCACCGGAATGAGGCATCGGACACGAGAGGATTCTTGAAATGTTGGGTTAATCCTGCCAAATCACAACACAGACAACAAACAACGAGAAACGAAGAGGATGGGCCCCTCAACATCACAACACATTAGAGGTTAGAAAATAAAATAGAAAGAAAATGATAAGCATGGGGTGAACTCCCACGAAGCGGCTTGTTTTTGGTTACCGAGTCGCAAGCTCGACTCGATCCCTGAATTTAGTTGTCCTTAGGGAAAGTCTGGAGGTCCTGGATAACCAATGGTGGTGTATCCCCTCCATAGTAATGCTTGAGACGGTGGCAGTTGACTTTGAAATTAGATCCATCGGCATGAGACAACTTGGCAGTGCCATAAGGATAAACTTCGGTGATTGTAAAAAGGACCGAGACCAACCGGGACTTGAGCTTTCGGAGAAAATCTATAATCGGAGTTGAAAAGTAAACTTGATCACCAACATTGAAGATTCGGTTCTTTATCTTAGAATCGTGTAACTTCTTTGACTTCTCTCCTGTATATTAAGAATCGAATTCCTCATAAGCTATAACACGAAGCTCGCTAAGTTCATTGAGTTGAAGCTTTCGATGATCGCCCGCGGTCTTTAAATCGAAGTTGGCATGCTTAAGAGCCCAATACGCTTTGTGTTCTAGCTCAACTGGTAAGTGACATACGCTTTTTTTCCATAGCTAAACTTATATTGAGTACATCCTATTGGAGTCATTGTAACGGTTCTGAAAGCCCAGAATGCATCATCTAACTTAATCTAGACCATGAAGCAACGGTTTTCTCCTACCGTTCTCCTCCAAAATTCTTTTGAGACTCTGATTCGTGACTTCAACTTGACCACAATCGTTTTGAGGGTGGTTAAGGAGTCGAAAACATGGGTGACACCATATTGTAGAACATAACTCGCTCAAATTTGTACGTTACAAAAAATTGGTCCCAACGATCGCTTAAGATTGCTCTCACGTGGCACCGAATATCGGAGAGAAAAGGGGATTTTAAGAACTACAACTACCCTACACATCGTTGGTGGGAGCGCTTTCGACTTCACAGACCCACTTGGAAAGATAATCGACGGCTACTAGAATAAATATGTTACCCCTATGACGACGAAAAGGTCCATAAAATCAATGTCCCCATAAATCGAAAATCTCACAAACTTGGTTGCGTTTTTGAGGCATCTCATCACGTTGAGAAGATTTATGGGCCTTGCCTTTGACAAGCATCATCATAGAATTGATTAATTCGTAGGCATCCTTATAAATGGTAGTGCCAATAAAATCCTGCAACAAAAACCTTCTTTGGCGGTAAAGTTGGCTCCGTAGTGGTCCCCCGTGGTCCACTGTGACAAAGCTTCAGAGAAATTTCGAGAGCTTCTTTGCCCTCTACACACCTTCGGATTATTTGATCCGCACAAGTCTTGAAAAGAGAAAGGGTCATCCCCAAAAAAAAAGTTTACCATCTTTAAAGAACGTGTTTTTCTTTTGAGGTGACATTCCTTGATTTTAATGAATTTCCCCGGCGGGTAGTTCGCAAAGTCGGCGAACCACGGGGTACTTGGTCTTTGTAAGTTAACACACTAAATTCTCTAAGGAAAAGTCCACTGGTAATGTCTTTGGAATCAAAGACATTCTCGTAAGTGGTCTTCAAGATAGAGAAGGTGATAACGGGAATACAGACGCATATGATTTTCAGCTCCTTTGGTATCGATAAAACTTTAAAATCATATATCCTGAAAATTAAGACCCAACGAAGCAATTCTTGCTTTGGCTGAGTCTCTTTCTTGTTGAAAAGGTATTTCAAAGCGGAGTGGTCTGTGTAAACAACACTCTTGTTCATGATTAAATATGATCGAAACTTCTCGAAAGCATAAACAACTGCAAGCATCTCCTTCTCGGTTGTTGTGTAATTCGTTTCTGCTTCAGTCATTGTCTTGCTAGCATAATGAATTGGTCGGAAATGCTTCTCAATCCTTTGCCCTAAAACCGCACCAATTGCATAATCACTTGCATCGCACATGATTTCAAAAGGTTGGTCCCAATTCGGAGCAATGAGAATTGAAGCTCTTCGGTCAGCTTCTTTTTCAATGTTTGAAAGGCTAGAATGCAATCTTCTGAAAAAATGAAAGGAGTGTTTTTCTCTAAGAGATGGGTCATGGGTCGAGAGATTTTGGAAAAGTCTTTGATAAATCTTCGATAGAATCCAGCATGCCCGAGAAAACTTCGAATTCCTTTGACGGTTGTTGGGTGAGGAAGCTTAGAAATCACATCAATTTTGGCTTTATCCAACGTACTTGCAAATTCCTTTTCTCTAGAGATCTTTATTCCTAAAAACAATTCCTTCTTTAAACCATTAAATGGCTCTTTTCTCCTAAAATTTAGTAGCTAATTTGGTGGTCTTCCACATCTTTTAAAAAGCATTATCTAAATTGGCAAGACGAACTGACAAAAGAATTTCCAAAGACTAAAAAATCGACATGAAAACTTCATTGTTTTCCCTCTAATCATATCATGAAAAATGGCCATCATAAACGTTGGAAAGTTCCGGGTGCAATGCACAAACCGAATGCATACACTTAGGTACGCGAAAGATCCGTATGGCACGTGAAGTAGTTTTTTCTTGATCTTTTAGGTTCAAATGGGAATTTGAAAAATACCCATAAAACCATCTAAGAAACAATAAAACTCGATGCCGCTAATCCTCTAACATCTGGTCCAATGTAAATGTAATGAAAATGGTCTTTTACAAGGTTGCTCTTCGTTCAACTTTCGATAGTCCGATGCAAACTCCTCCATCCCGTGACTCATCTTGTAGGCACCAAGAAGCTCATTTTCTCATTTGTGACAACGTCATACCTCCTTTTTATAGGAACACAATGGACTTGGACTAAACTCCATGGACTATCCGAATGGATAAATCAAGTCCTGCGTCAAGAAGTTTTTCTACTTCTTTTCTGATGACGTCGTGATTTAGGGTTAACCCTCCTTTGATTTGGCTGAAGGCTGGTAATCATCTTCTAAAAATATTTTGTGAGAGCAAACAACACTGGATCTATGCTTTGATATCAAGAAAGTTACCAAGCAATTGCTTGTTACTGTGTTTTATAGTAACATTAATGAGTGAGGTCTTTTCTTCTTGGCTCAAATCTTTTGAAATTATGACTGGAAGCTTGTTATTTTCCTCTAAAAACGCATACTCGAGATGCGGAGGTAACTCTTTAAGCTCGACTTCGGGGAAATTCTTTTCTTTCTGAAGATCCTTTTGATTCAATCAACTTTAAGATCTTTTTGAATCCGGGTGAGTAATCTCCTTGGTTGGGTGAGGTAAATGATCATTATTGAGAAGTGGCCTCGATAATGAGAATGTCCACCCTCAGGGATCATAGTACGGTATCAATTTGAAAACTGGTGAAACTGGTTCATCATCGATTGCTATAAAAGCATCGGCTTCCTCAAAGTGTAGAAAATCGCTTTCATCAAAAGGAGTAAGTGTTGGAGATAAAGTAGTAACAATCAGATCGAAGTACGGAGGAGGATTGTTATAAGCAACGGAATCAGAAAATCCAAGTACTTCTTGTGAGTACTCTTTCTACAAGTAACATCAGATGAGATTCAACTTCTTACAATGATCAAGATTGTGTAAGGAAATGGAAGGTGCATCACCACATTAAAGGTAAACGATTGATCATCATTCCTAAGAGTAATCTCGTCCTTCATAAACATCGATTAAAGCATTGAGCCGTCCTATAGAAAGGGTCGCCCTAGTATTAATGGTACTCCTAGGATCGGCTATAAAATCTAGAAACCAACGAAGTCGGGTCGGAAAGTAAAAACTTTCCTACTTGTACAAAAACATTTTCAGGCTACAACCGGTTCAGGTTCTTTTAGAAATTGTACGTCGGTCTTAATCAAATACCATTTTGTTTCGGTTAGGCCTTAGAGTTGAAGCTTTTCCCAGATGGATAAAAGGCATAAGATTGATACTAGCACCTCAAATCGTCAAGGGCTAAGTACACTACAACTCTGAAAAGTTCACATGGAATGAGAAATCGACCGGGTCACCTAGCTTTTCTGAAAGCTATTTAAGGACAAGAACCGCACTACAAGTTTTCATTGCAATGGTGTTTTGGTTAACTCAATTAACATTTCTTTGTTGTTAAGCATCTTTTAAACATCGTAGCAAACATTGCAATATGAATGAGAGCAGTATTCCGCGAAACTTAGCTCAAAGTGAAGAATTACAGAAAATTTCCATAAACTTTGAAGCAAGGATATCATCCATTTTTTTTATTTTTTTTTTTCTTTTTTTTTATTATTTTTATGTTATTTTTTTCAACGAATCTTTTCTCTATAGATCTTTGTGAGTCTTTGATGGGTAAGGCAAATTAGGTTTTGGTTTTTGGTTGGCAAAAGAAGGTTCTTACGAATGGTTCTTTGTCTTTGGTTTGTTCAAGGACAAATGGAGGCGGTGATGTCTTCCGGTGCTTGGTAGCTCCTGTATACCTTTGTCACCTTCACTTTCCTTTTCCACCACCCTCGCGGCGGAGGAATTGGAGGTCCATTGTATTGAAACAACCGCACTACGAGTTGTAATATGCCATTGGCTTCATTTCTTGGGTTTGAGAATGGTATTGCTTGGTAAAGAACTTGAACGTGAATGGTTGGTTGGTATGAATAATTTAGCATGAAACCAAGCATCATTATCTAGAAAACATCTTGCTTCTTTTGAGACTCATTGTAAAACTCTTTGAAATCATTTTGAAAATTATCCAACTTCATTTGCAAATTATTCATTTCGGGTATCATGGCTTATAGAATAAATCTCAAACATTCCCGTTTTTAGACACACTATTTGTTGGAGGTTGGTGAGGAAAACTTGATTGATTTGTGGTTGATTGTTGGTGTTTGATATGTGGAGCATTATAAACTTGATTTTTTGGTTTGTTTTGACGGTTTGGATAAAGTTTTGTTCCACGGTTTTGGTTGAAATTAGAATTGTTCCTTGCTAACGTTTTGGTTGTTTTGGACATTTGGATTGATTGAAACCCGGGTTGTCCTCATTTGATTTGCCAGATTGAAAGGTTGGTTTCTTTGGAGAAAATTACCAACGGCTGCGGTTTGTTGAAATTGTTTGGATTTTATCATGGGAAAATAGAAAAATCGTTTCCAATATCTGAGTTAAAGTACAAAGGTTAAAATGTGATTTGAAACCACAAGTGACACAAACATCCTACAACTCTGCTTTGACGGGTGCGAGGAGTAGTATAAACAACTAAGGCTTTCATTTCATTCATCATTTTTGTTCATGCTTGTATAGTCATCTTTAATCCTCTAGAGAAGGGCTAATTTGTTGGCATATCGAAAGAATATTGGAAGATAAGAATTAAAAGAGGAGGCATCCGACTCACTCTTGAATCATTATCCCCCCGCAAACGTCTTCTGAGTAACGAACTTTTGACTTGCTTCGATAATTGCTAAACCCACTTTGAGGCATTTTGGTCCAAAGAAAGCACCTGCTGCAGAAAAAAATTCTAAAAGGCATCTTGATCGTTTGAATACAAAAGAGTTGTAAAAGTATTCGAGTTGGTTGAGGTTCCGAAAAGACCATGAGAGGACATTGACGGAAGGAGTCCATTAAAAACGTTCCCATGCTTCATTAAAGGCTTCGTTTGGTTTTTATAAAAGTAATAGATCTGTCAATCCGATAGTAAAGTGGTTTTTTGAAGGTGGAAAGTAATGGTTTTTACTGAATTTTGAAACAAGGACCTTCCAAGTGAGATTGATCTTGGTGGTTCTTTGTCTAACCAAATTCTCGGGCTTCACTCGTCCTAAGAAAAAGGGAAAAAGCAAAAAGCTTAACCGAAGTGTTCGGGAACTACTGGATGTCTAAACTTTGAAGTGGACCTTGTATAAAAGATCGAAGGTGATTGTGGGGACTTGTCTACGCCCTAAAATTTTATTACTTTGCACAAAATGATTAAAGGTTGCTTAAGCTCGAAAATTGTTAGCATTGATCGTTGGAGCAACTATAGTCATCCCCTCATAACCCTCGATTGGTGCTTGTAACATTTGGGCCTTGTTTCGATTGACGGCCATTGGAACAACGGTTTGTTCAACAATTGGATTAACCGAATGAATGTTGTTGTTGACTGACGTAACGGAGATTGCATGCGATAAAAAAGGAGAACTCTATCTGCCACAAACAGTACCACACATCCCAAAATAAATAAGATAATCCCAATCCAAAATAAAACCCACCGAAAAAAAAAAAAAAAAAAAACTCCCATTCACAAAGAAATCCCTTAACCCCTCCCGATACAATAAACCCAAAAAACAACACCATCACTGAGCACTCACTAAGAAAAATACTATTCAAGTTGATCCCGAACTTTGTATAAGACACAAAAGGTAAGTTGTGATACATCTATGATTAACGATTTTGGGAACAATTTGCAAGATTCACCACATGGAAATTGAAATGATAATATCTCAATAGAAAAGATAGATAAAAGAAGGTGTATCGTTAACCACATTGTGAATTATATTTTCTGAATTAAGACAATTATTTTATAATGTTATTTTTACTATTTTTTTTTAATCTTTTATTATACTAAAAAGAAAAGGACAAATAGATATTTACTTTTTATATTTTTATTTATTTTTTTTGATATTTTTGATTTATGACAACAATTAACTTTCGAGACTAAAAGAAAGGATCTTCAAAAACCAAAACGACAAACACAAAACGAAGGAATCGCTCACAACTACAAATCCCCTGCAGCAGGCGCTCAAAAACTGATTCGTTAGTTTTACAGACGTCAATAAAAAACTGTATCGATTAAATTCAGTAAATCCCCAAGTATCCCTTGGACAATCCAACACTCAAAAGTATATATATATATAGAATAACGTATATAAAACGGTGGCAAGTATGATCACACCGGGTCGTCTTTCTCCCCATGACACGTGGCAATGGAAACCTCGTTTAAGTTTGGATTCTGATTTGAATAAGAAAAGAGATATTTTTGATTTAAATATACTACTAAATTTAAAGGCACAATAAAACATCTTAATTAACTAAATTAAACTAAATTATGAAAGTAAATCAAATGCGACAATTAAGAAAGCAAAATGCCAATATAAATCTTAAAAATTAAACTAGATATCCTACACCTAAGATACAATCTAAAAGAAAAATTTTAGGAAAAGAAAATAATTATTTAAAGGCTTTTTGGAATTTTAATATGAAATTAAAACACTAATAAAATCTAAATTAAATCCTAAAAATAGAATTAATTGATAAAATATTAAGAAACTAAATACTTTTTAAGCTAACTTAATCCTAATTTACTTAAAAATATGAGAGAAAAAAACAATATTTTTTTATCACTAAGTTTTTCTATTTAAGAGGTTAAAATTAAAAAAAACTAAAGTTTTGAAAATTAAATGTTTATAAAAAAACTAAATTTGAAAAATAAATTTTAAAAATATAAACCTTAAAACGTAAAAATGTTCTATAAAAACTACTTTTTATAATAGAGTAAAAAAAAAATGCAGGAAAATTAATTTTAATTGAAAAGTGATTGTTGGGAGTGTGTGGAGGTGTATGTAGGTCCCTAGATTTTTAAACTATTTATTAAAAACTAATTTAACTAATTAAACTAAAAAACCTAATTTTATTATTTAATTAAACTATTTTTATAAAACTTAAACTAAATCAAATCAAACACATGGGTTAAAAGTGTCAAAACAGAAGGATAAGGGTAGGCGGGGTAAAATTTAAAGTTTATACTAAAAACACAAAGTTTGAACTAATGGCAGAAACAGTCCCTGGAATTAAGGACTTAACTAGACTAACAATTAAACTAACAAAGGACTTACTATGAAAATTAAAAGGACTAATTATGCAATTAACAAGGACTAACTGTGTAACTTTAAACTTAACAGAAACTATAAAAATAAGCAAAACAGGCCCCTGCAGCACCTAACTTTTATCAAACAGCATCCCTTTTTGATTTAACAAGCTTATTCACTGACTTTTTTAAGACAACTTTTTATAAAACTCTTAACTCTAATTTATTTAAAAAAAAACTGTATAAGCTTATCAGCTTATAAACTCTAGCAACTCAATAATCTACCTCTTAAACTAAATAAGCAAAGCAACTTTCAAGCACTTGACAGATTCTTAATACTTAATAAAATCTACTCAATCAAACTCTTAGCAAATCCACATAGCTTATTTAACTCTACTACTAAACAGAAAAATAGATAACCAACAGCTTATTAAGAAAAAAAAGACAAATGTAAAACGTAAATAAGCTGTGTACCTTAGCTTTCCAGCATGAACAGGAAAGAAATAAGCAGCTTATTGTGGGCTTATGGCTTAATCCACATAAGCCCTTATATCAAAATCACAAACACCTAATCTACCTATAAGCTGACCCTCAGCCTACTACAAACCCTTGGAGTCTCGGCAGCCATCCAACTCAAATTGAGACTCCAAGCCTTGAACATATGAACACAATAACAAACACAAACACCAAAAATTTCGACAGAATTTAAATGAAACACGAATTATCATGAAATTATACTTTTATTAAAAACTGAAATAAAGATTACAATACGAAATGAAATTAAATTAAAATTACATAAAAACTTCTAACAACTTGAATCGAAAAATTAAACTACTAACAAAAATACACTAAAAATTAACCACTAAAAAACTACTCTCTTTGTGCTGGAATGATGGGGGTTTTTATACCCGAAGCTTGAGCTAACCATCTTCTCTAGATCCTTCTATCTCTTTAATCTTGGCCCTCCATCTCTTCTCTCTCCTTGATATGACATTTCAATCGTTAGATTGAGGCATGTATAGACCCGGATCAATGACGTGGCTTGGTGTGTTAGATGTGTGAGTGTAAACACTCACACACGTCACATCCACCAATGAGATTGTTAGATTATGCCAGGGTGGAATGGGATTGGGGTTAATTGAAAGCGATGGATGGGTTAAGGATTGTGAGGGGGCCATTAACCCTATGGTTAATTTGGATGGGAGTGAGTGGTTTAGAAACTAGGGTTTATGGTGTGTTCTTGAGTTGTTCGTGTGTGTGTGAGTGAGTGAATCGCATTTGGGGAAAATAAGTTGCACAGTAACTGTAAAAATGTTTATAAGTTAACCGGGTTGGTCGGGTTAAGGGATCGGGTTAATTGTGGGTAATCGGGTTGGGGCTTTGCATGTGATTGGTTGAGAGGGGATCCATGGGTAGCTTGACCCGGGTATTTTGACCCGCGCCCTTTTGGTTCTTTGGGGGAATTACATTTTCGACCCTTGTGTTTGGCCAGCATCTTTTTCTTAGTTATAAACAACTTTGGGCAATTTGCATATTCAGCCCTTGAACTTATGAAACAATGGAGTTGGGTTTGGTTGACTGTGGTTTCTTGCAATTGACTGTAGAAGGCTGAGGCATGATCTCTCTGGCTTCGGCTTTTGATTTCTTTAGCTTCTTGATCACTCATCCGTTCTCGTGTTCGTTTTTGACTGATTTCTTGCAATATTTGACATATCCATACCTGCACACATAAAACTCAGATACAAGCACATTTTTGCCATTTTTGATCCGTTTTGGGTTGAATTGGGCCTTTTTAAGCATAAGATATAATTTATCAGTATTCCTACACTGTAATCCAAAAAGTTACACACTAAACTTGAAAAAACATTGTACAATCTCTGAATTTGACAATACAACTTAATCAAAATTTTTCAAAAAGATGAATCTTGTGAGTAATCAAAATGCCTCTGTGAAAATTCTCAGAATATTTGAAAAAAATGATTTGAAATCTCAGCTACAGAGACAGAAGACACTACCAATAGTAAGTTGAGTAAATTATAAAATCATGAGAGAAAAGTCTAAAGAAGAGAATGGCAGATTTGAATATTGTGAAATAAGACAAAAATGTGGAACTTGGAAAATAGTGTGGTCAAAATGCTTTTCCCCAGAAAATGAGCGTCTTGTAAAGAAATTAATCAATGTGAAACAGTTTAGTAAAGATCAGTTTGACTCAATCAAAAGGACACTGTTCGTACTAAAGAACAAAGTGACTACCCGCGGTACACGCAGACGGGCGACCACGATCCTTAAATATGAATACAAAAAAAGACTTAAAATCTGCTAAAAATGAGGATTTAAAAAGCTCAAATTCAAGGATAAGGTTTTTGTGATAACATTCCTTGAAAAACGATTTACGAAAATGAAAAGGGAAAAGAAATTATGGATATTGCTACAACAAATACCATCTGCCAACACTATTACCATGAATGTTCAAGCCTTAGACTTAGATCCTGTAATTCCCCCTTAGTTTATGCAAAATAGGGAAGCTCACGATTAGATTACCTTAAGTAACACTCAGGAACAAGCTAATATCTTTGGGTGAATAGTCGAACCAAGCTAAATGACAAAAACACCTGTAGATAATGCGTTACTTTGCCGGTAAAGCAGCCCAACGAATGTCAGAGGAGTAACTTTGTATATTGTACGAGATACATGCCCTAACAGCGATGTAAACTGGTGCGAAGGATAGTTGTGCCGTCACACACCCAAAAGACTCAATGTTCAAGACAGTTATGTTTGCTGAACCTCTACATCCCCAACAACATTAGAACAAGGTCAGAGTCATCTAAAATAACAGATTCTAACACCAAACCTGTGTATGACTCTAGAAGTCATCTAAAACATCAGATACTAACACACCTTGGTTGTCTCTCTCTTACATGATTGAAGTGTTCTACTATAATTGCGGAACAAAGCCTATCATTGCAATTATAAGAAAGATATATAATCTCGCGAACGATCAAGTAGGAACATGAAGGAATAAATTAGTAAGCTTAACCTAGAAAAGTTATAATAAGAATCGTGTTTTTTGAACCTATTTGTGATGTTTGATGTTAAGTCATTTCACTGTTAAAGCGAATTCTAAACTTATTTGTGCCACTTGTAAGAAATCTATGTTTGATGTTGTTTTCATGATATTGTCTTTCTTTCTGATTTATATGAAAAATGTGAATTAGCCTGTAGAATCTGCGAAGAAACAAAAAAAATAAAATATTTGGAAACCTCCGGGTCCATGTATTCACTGAAGTAGGACTTAAGTGGAAACAACAAGCGAGATTTGCACTATAGTTTGGTACCTCGTATGCCCTTTAAAATAACTAGGATCACTTCAGCTAACGTAGTGCCTCCTAAGAAAACCACTTCCCACTCAGTTGAAACACAAAACCAGAGCTTAAAGTCTACAACAAGAAACCCAAAAATGTTAAAAATGTAGGTTCGAGTAAAAAGGCTAAGATTGTAGAATCTAAGAATAGCTAACCACTTCGGAACCAAATCGAAAGCTTGGGGATCCAATCCACATATATTCCATCGTCTCTTCTCTTGTCATGACAGGTTGTCCATATTGTTCTTTGGTATCTGGACTCCGGATGTTCAAAACATATGATAGGGAACCGCTCTCAGCTCATGAACTTTGCTAGTAAATTTTTGGGTACAGTTAGATTCAGGAACGACCATATTACAAGGATTATGGGGTATGATGACTATCAGCTGGGAAATGTTACTATCTCAAGAGTATACTACGTCGAGAGGCTTGGATATAACTTGTTTTATGTTGGTCAATTTTGCAACGCGGATCTTAAAGTCGCATTTCGGAAAAATGCTTGCTTTATTCGTAATCTAGAAGGTGTTGATCTGCTTTCCGGATCCCGTGACACAAATTTGTACACAATTTCTCTTGATGACATGCTTAAAACATCTCCGATCTGTCTTCTATCCAAAACATCAAAGACTAAGAGCTGGTTATGGCACCGTCGGTTATCACATCTCAACTATCAAACTCATAAACAAGTCAGCTAGCTAAAGACTGTTTTACCTAGCATTTCAAGACTTAAATTTCAGAAAGACCATTTGTGTTCAGCATGTGCATTAGGAAAAAGCAAGAAATCCTCTCATCAACCCAAAGCTAAAGACACTAACCAGGAGAAACTATATCTTTTGCATATGGAATTGGATTGGCCCTATGCGTGTGGCGAGTATTAACGGAAAAGGAGTATATCTTAGTAGTGATAGGTGGGACGATTACTGCAAGATTTACTTTGGTGGTCATATTTTGAGCGCAAAAGATGGATGCTCCTTACGCCATCATTAAATAGCATCCAAAATATTCGAAGTTCGTTTGAATGCCACTGTTCCGTAATGTTTTCGAACAGAAAATGGAACCGAAATTTGTCATCACAGACACTATAAAAAACGTATGTGAATTTTTATGAAAATGTAGGCATCCTCGCATAAAAACTTTGATGCCACCCCCGTCACTGCTCCTCACAAAACGGCGTTGTCGAAAGGGCGAAAGCCAGAACTCTTGTAGAAGCTCTGCTCCGTAACAAATGTTAATATTTTTTAAAGCTCCATTATTTTTATGGGCCAAAGTAATCAATACAGCCTGTTACACCAAAAACCGTTCTTTAATCCGGCTTCGATACAACAAAACTCCATATGAGGTTATGCAAGATAAGAAACCCGATTTATCATTTTTTTCATGTCGTTGATTCACGTCTGTTATCCTACCAATGACAAAGACGACCCTGGTTAAATTAGATGCAAAAGCTGACATTGGTAATTTCGGTTGATTACAGCACTCCTCAAAAAAGTGTTCAAATCAACAATAAAAGAACCTAAAAAATTATAGAAATAATTCATATGACATTCAATGAGACTAACAACAATGGCTTCAAAACAATTCAGTATCATGACCCGGGGGCCTTCATTCTATGGCTCCCTGCTAATCTAGTTCATGACTCGTTTTAAACCCTGTTTCTCAACAACCTTGTATTCCACCAAAAAGAGATAATTGGGATCGCTTGTTTCAGCCTATGTTTGATGAATACTTCAATCCTCCGTCAATTGTTGTTTCTCCAGTTCAAGAAGTTGTTGCTCTGAGAGCTGTGATTTTAGCCGATTCTCCTGTGTCAACTTCTATTGACCAGGATGCTTCATCAACAAGTATTCCATCAACACAAGAACAAGAACATTCTCCAAACATTTCTCAAGGTTTTAAAGATACACCAAAAAAACCACCAATTTTTCGCCCAGTGATGATCCTGGCTTCATAAATCGTCTTCATGAAGACTCGACTTCTCAAGGATCATCATCGAATGTGAGACAAACCCACACTCCATTTGAACACCTTGGTAGATGGACTAAGGATCAACCTATAGCAAATGTGATCGGTGATCCTTCTCGCTCTGTATCTACGAGAAACAACTCCAAACTGACGCCATGTGGTGTTATTTTGATGCCTTCCTAACTTCTATAGAACTAAAGAACTTCAAACAAGCAATGACCGAACCGTCATGGATCGATGCATTGCAAGAAAAAATTCATGAATTTGAAAGACTAGAAGTTTGGGAATTGGTGTCGTGTCCAGATAAAGTGTTATTGATCAAACTAAAATTGATTTATAAGGTCAAGACGGATGAATTAGGTCGGTCTACTCAAAAAGAATAAGGCTAGACTAGTTTCTCAAGGATTCAGGCAAGAAGATGGAATCAATTTCAAGGAATCATTTGCACGCGTTTGCCTATAATAAGAGCTAATCCAATCTTCAAAAGCAAATGCACCTTCATAAAGATTATGTACGATCTACCAAATTGACGTCAAAACGGCTTCTTAAATGGCCGAGCTTAAAGAAGATTGTCTACTTTCTAACCCCAGAAGGATTTGTTGATCAGGACAACCCATCACATGTGTACAAGCTAAAAAAGGCCCTCTACGGTCTCAAACAAGCACCACGTGCATGGTACGATATGCTGTCAAGCTTCCTAATCTCACAACATTTCTCCAAAGGTGCAGTTGATCCAACACCTTTTACATAGCAAGCTGGGAACGACTTATTACTAGTACATATTTATGTTAAAGATATAATATTTGCATCCACTAATACTATTATGTGTAATGAGTTTGCTAATCTGATAACCACTAAGTTTAAGATGTCAATGATGGGGAAGATGTTATTCTTTTTAGGATTATAAATATCTCAAAGTCCTAGAGGCATCTTTATAAACCAATCAAAATATGCTTCTGAAATAATTAAAAAATATGGGTAATGCAAACTAGTGGATTTCTGTCTACACATCGATGTGTAGAAAAGAGAACACTGGATAAAGAATCTACAGGGGAAACCAGTTTATGCTAAAACTTTACACCATGGGGCATGATCGGATCCCTCATGTATGTGTACTTCCAATAGACCATACTAATAAATGCAGTCTGCTTATGTGCCCGGTAATCAGGCCAAATCCTACCGAAAAGCACTTACGAATCGGTTAAAAACGGATCTTGTCGATACCGTTAAGGGAACCATCAACAAGGTTTCTGGTACTGAAGGACACCGATAAGTGACTAACTTCATGATGCAGATGCCCGACTGCACGTTGCGTGGGTGTCAGGACACTAGACCTAGTCACATCAGGAATCGCTTCGCATACTAAGGTGACAAACTTGTTAGCCATGGTCCTTCAAGAAGCAAAAGAGCACCTGTGATAACGAGTACATGTAGGCAAAATATATTGTGCTTTAAAATCTGGGTGTGCGTGCCTCAAATCCTATGATGCGTCACAACGCTAACAGATTATGAGGCTTTCAATACAATAATATTGTGCCTCGTTATGCTTGTGACAACAAGAGTTGATTGCTTTATTCTGTGGTTCCACAATTTCAACACTTACGAGCCAAGCACATCGATGTTCTCAACCCATTGTATAAAAGGTAGCAAGTGGAGAATGGAATCGTGGAGCTATGCTTTGTCCGGACTGAACACCAACTGGCTGACATATTCACCAAACCTTTGCCACGAGATAGATTCCACTAAATAGATCGAAGAAAGCAAGTTAAGAGTACGGCAAATCTCCTGAAACTTTGAAACGTATGTGCGTTACTATGGTAAACGGACGAGTGATGGCGGTAACTCATATCCTGTATCATATGTACATAAGAAAATATAAAAACACAAAAATATTTTTTCTTTTATATCAAGTTTTCAAAAAGAAAAGAAAAAATTAAAAAATCCAGAAAAAGCTATAAAAATATGTAATCTCTGGCATGTCTTTCTGAAAACGATAACATTTACTTACTTTGCCTTAAAATTCATTTAAATAATGATACGAGACTGTAAATGAAGTTCGATCAGAAGTTCAAAAGCTTTTAAAATATGCCAAAAATGGCTTGCTATTATTTCGAATAGCAACTTGGTCATCATCTTAAAGGCAAGTATTTCAAAAAAGAAAACTTGACCTCACAACGGGAAATTTATTTTTCTTGGGAATGAATTACTTCATATTCATTCAAAGACTTGTGATTACTTTGCATCACAACCCGTGCTTCCTATATTCTATAAGTGTACGTGTCCATTGCGCTAATGATATTAAAATAGAGAGGAAATCAGATATAAGTACTTGATTGTGGAAATAATTCAGTAATTAAAAAATGTACAAATCTAGAAATACTTCAAAAATACATTTACAAAGACATAATACCACACAAACAACGACTACAACTCTATAAAAATATAAAACGTGTCTAATGTTTGAGGGGGATAAAATGTCAAATAGACTTCTTCATAATTACATCAAAGGTTATAACCAAAATATTTTTTGAAAACAGTATCGGAAGTAAATAATTAAAAGGGGAGTTAATTAATTGTTAACTCAAATCGGGCTTTATTTGTAATTGATTTAACTACATAGAGGGGCATTATGGTAAAAAATGTAAGACTTATTACAAAATTATTTACAACCCTTAGGAACTAATTTGCCATAGCGAAACTACTCTTGCTTTAGGTTAAATTCAGTAAGGAACAAATAAGTAATCACTAAACATCATAGCGATTTGCCAAAACCTAAAAGTTTTTAAAACAAAAAACACCCCCTACTTGCCCCCTCGGATTTTCTTATACACACAAACGAACACACTCACCCTTAACCTCCATTGTTGGAAATCTTTAAAACCTTCAAGAACCTCGTCCAAAATCTTCGTTTAAAATCTTAAGGTACACTGGTTATAATGTTAACACTTCGCATATTATCAGACCTAATCTTGAAATTATGCTCGAAAACCCTAAAATTCGACCTAACTTTCGTCACCCTAAAAAGTAGATGAAATGTTAAATTGATTGAGGGGTTTTGGTCCTATAGGGGTCTAGATGATGTACCTATAACAGTTTTTAATGGGGATAACGTACTCATAGTTTTGGTTGATTCTTGATGTCGTACCAATGAAAAATGGTCAAGAACTTGTAAAAGTTTATGGGTTTGGGTTTAGAATTGCTTAAATAACTATTTGTGTGAATTTGAGTGTCCTTAAATATCTTAGTATGTTAAAATCTTGAATATCTTGGGTTTTTGTGTTTATGTGAGCAAAACTAAGTCATAAAAGTGCAAGATTATTCGTCGAGGGGATTAAATCAATTGTACTAATGTTGTTAAAATATTTCACTAGATTGATATGTGATATGCTGACAGAGAATGGATATGGAGCTTGAAAAGAGTAAAAATGTTGGTGTAAGTGTTATATAGGTGAACTATACGTATATACATATGCGAACTATACACTAATGTTAGCACAGGCGAACTATACATACATGTATACATTGGCGAACTATACGCTAGTGTTAATGCAGGCAAATGTATACACGAAGACAATATTCGAACTATAACAACTAGTGTTAATGTAGGCGAAGTATACACGAATACATAGGCGAACTATACATTTGGCTTAATACAGGAGAATTATGCATGGTTATATAGGCGAACTATACACTTGGGTCAACACAAGCAAACTATAAACTTATATAGGGCGAACTATACATTATTTTTTCTAGAAGAACTAATCTCGTAATCTTGGTAATTAAATCTCATAATCTAATCTAAGTTTAATAAACCTTAACTTTTCACTTAGTGATTAATTTAGGTCTAGTTTTTCCTTATAAATCTTTAGTGATTGCCTTGGTTTCTATAGATTGCATATAGTTATTGTGTTGTATGATTATGTTGTAATTCACCCTAGTCTCATATGTGTCATATTTGTCCTTTTTAAAAAGTCACTTTCGCATAAATTCCAAGTGTAAATTCAGTCTTGCATCTATAATCATTCATCATGATCTAGATTGTCTATCACAAGTGATGAATATTTTTCTTGTATATGAAACTGTTTTGACAAATCTTTAGATTCTTAAGCAGAATCATGTCCTTCTCTCATTACTAAGCTCAATCAAGCCAACTATATCTTAACTTGTTCCCAAGGAGAAAAGACTTGAGATTGGGAAATGCAACAGAAGACTCAATCTTGGAAAGATACAAAGAGAACCCACATTTCAAGTCGTTCTGGATGCTCTTGCTCTTCCTCCATGCTACTCTGCATTTCTCATCACTGTAGATGTTCCAGAAGTTTACATGCACCAATTCTGGGATTCTGTTTACAAGTCATGACACGTTTTCTACAGATTCCAAAATGGACAAAGGAACGAGATCAAACTCATTTTTAGAATTCGGTTCAGAGATAACTGTAAGGATCTGCCCCTAGAGTACTATGGGTCAAGACTTTGATACACTTCCTACTGATGAAGAAATTATGTCTTTCTTAAGAGATCTTGGTCACACTAGGGAAATCCATTCACTCAATGATGTTGTGGTTAATCAGATATATCAACCGTGGAGAACTTTTGATGTTCTCATTAACAAAAGCTTATCTGGAAATACATCTGGTCTTGACAAGCTTTGTCTATCCAGAGCACAAATCCTTTGGGGTATGTACCATCAGAAGAATGTGGACTACGTTGAACTACGTTGGGAAGATTTCATTTACCAGATTTACAACAAAGCCTAAAAAAAGCAAGAGAAGATGTACCACCCTCTATTCACCAAAGTTATCATTTACTACTTCCTTACTCAAGACAAGACACTCTCCTGGAGAAACAATATCGGGATGCACACCTTCAGGGATGACTATCTGATTAACACTTTAAGATTTGTCTCTACAAAAGAAGAAACTCAAATCTATGATTCTATACTTCCTGAATCTTTGACCAGTCCTGAGATAAAGGAAACCAAAGATTACAAGACTTCCCTTGGTTTTGCTACAGGAGCTACACCTCCTAAGAAAACGTTAAAGTACAAGAAGCCATCCTCTCCTAAACTCACTACTGTCCCAGTTTCAACTGAAGAACCTACGGGAAAGTCAAAGAGAGTAAAGACACCCTCAAAGACAAGTCTATTCTGGCTCCAGTAAGAGTTGTTGTTATTAGGGAACTCCTGAGATAAACCAGTCTCTAATGCAGAAAGAAACAAGGTGATGTATTCTAGACGGTAAAGGATCGAGTATGTTGACTGATGAAGCATTAATGAATGATAGCTTAATTTGAGAGCAAGTACGAGAAGGAGAGAGTATCGAAGGGACTTTCATAAGACCATCCAGAGGTGGTTCTGGTACTGCTGACCACACACTAAACTACTCCAAGTGCTAGCAATAATCACTAAGACCTACTCTTATTTACAAAATAAAGAAACTGAGTGTCAAACCATGGGGTTCAAGATGTAACAGACAGAAAATCATTTGAAAGTGAAGCTGAGTCTTAGGGAAATGATGATGATTTGCGGCTCAATAATATCGACTGCTAAAAGTTAAGAAAGTTATCAAGACTAGAGACAGAGATGACATAGAGCAAATCCCAAACAGATCAATGAAGATTGTCGTCAGATTCTGTGAGCATGCGAACTGCTGATAATAATTTGGTTCCGAATCCTGATAAAGAAGAAAGATGATTGACTCTAAATTGAAGATGGTGAAGAAAAAGAGTAGGCAGGAGATTGTCACACACAACTCCATCTACAATTCTGATGACAGAAGACAACAACGATTGGCCTGATAAAGCTAAAGGCGATGAGGATGAAGAGATGGATTATACTACCAGTTTGCTATACGATGATGTAGATATAAGACTGAATGAACCAGTTGATACTGATAAAGGGTGTATTCATGAGAAGGGTACCGATGCTGCAATGACTAACGTTCAGCAAAGGAATGAAAATCTAGAGATCTGCTCAAGTTACAGAAGGATTGCACATAATGACACTTTCTACTATTCCATAGAAGACTGAAGTCCTAGTCTCTAGCTCTTCTCGTTCATCTGACTTAGTAGCTAAATTCTTAAACTTTTTAGATATTCCAACTACATAAGCTAAAATTGTTTCTCCATTGGACGTCCTTGTCATCATGAAGTACCAAGCCAGCAAACACCCAAATTCCTTACAATACCTATCTTAGTTATCTCTGAATCTTCACCAGTATTCTCCACCGTCATCCCATAATCATTACAATCTTATCGCTAGTCCTTCACGCGTGCCTATTGTCAACTCTCCTCTCACCACACCAACCAACTAACGCTACAAATCCACCATTCGATACTGCTTCCTGATTTCGCATCAGTCATCAAATTCCAAACAATATGTCACACGCGAGATAAGAACAAGAAGGTTGCTAGACGACTCAACAAAAGGATCCTCGAAGTCCACACTCACTCAAGTGACGGATTTAGTTGATTAACATCTTGATGGCAAGAGTTGGGGCAACAGAGATGATCTCATGAACTTCCTTTTGGAATCACACAAGAGTAAGGATCACAAAGCAAGTCAAAGGATCAACTGCCACAGATTCTGCACTAGACGGTAGTGTCTCAACATCATGCTCCTCCTCGGTTGATTTAAAAGATGGTTACACCATAGTCACTTAAGATCAGATGCTATTTCTAGCCAAGGAGTCTTCTCAACTCAACACACTTCATATGAGGCTTGCTGCAGTTCCGCTAAAGAACTTTAAGCTGACACAGGATTCTCTATTGACAAAAATGGATCGAAGTCAATCATATCTGACGGGCAACTAAACACAGAGAATCGATACACATGGATTTAACAAGTACTTACATCTCGACAAAGTCACTTCACCACTATGGTAATGTGTATTCGAGTGAAGCGAAGGCCAAATGACAAGATAAAGATGAAGACCCTCCGCTACATCGAGACCAAGGGTTGAAGAAACAAGGAAGACTAGCAAAGATCAGAAACCAACAAATCAGTCCTAAAGCGCTAAAAAAACACTCAGTCTATAATCTTCATCCAAGGGGCCCCAAGTCTTAACCAAAATTCTTTCTGGAAATTCTTTTCAATCAGCAGAGAACCAAAGTATGAGATTGCATATTCAGATATACCACAAGATCAAGAGGAGAACCTTGTGTAATAGGTGTAGAAACCCATGGAGAAGGATTGCATCTAACTCGTGACTTTTCACCAGCAACCTACACAACTCAAGATCGCTACTGATCCAACATTAGAATGTTATAATGACTCCACAGCGAAGGACAGAAATCAGAGATGGTTCAATGACACTCTTGCATCTCCGGAAAAACCGTTAAAGACCTTTGATGAATTGATGAGCACTCCAATAGACTTCTCTGCATTTATTATGAACGGCCTAAAAATTGACAATCTTACTCAAGAAACACTACTGCTAGTTACACGCATATCCCAAACTTCTCAAAGGCACACGTTCGAATTATGCTGAATTAGAATATGATTTTGAAGAATGTTACAAGGCTCTTTCTCTGAAAACTCTGATTGGTAAAATCCAGAAGGCGTATGACTACTACACGATCTATATCTACCAAACCCTACCAATTGTCATGGAATAAAATCATCAAAAAAGTACTTGTTAATACTTCTTAATAACTATGATCTTCAAATATCTACAGCAGGAGGTATTTCGACTATGACCTACACGACTTCTCTCACAAAGTCACTAAAGGCTTAGCTCATAGGAACTTCCAGGACATTAAATGACATGGTTTCAAATATCATGGTTCTTTAAAGTTGCCTATGATAAAACATCATTATGGGACATTTCATAATAAAAGGGAACTAACCAGTCCTTCTATGGATATGCACGGGGCCTGGAATCAAGACATGATGTATATTCTACAAACTATTCTGGTCGGTAACATCAGGTCGAGGGTAAGGAAGGAAACATGGTATTGGGTATCTGATAGATTATTGATTGTAAGAAAAGATCTGACAATGTACTCTTTAAAGAATTCACAAGAAGGTGACTTTCCACGTCTTCGTGTCAATGACATCGAGGATATGCACATCTGCCTAGTGTTCAGAATCGTTCTCACAATCTCTCTAGGGGTATAAGTTTTCTGACTTCTCCAATACGTGAGAGGACTGTCACAAAAAGCTTGGTTATTCAGAAGCAGTCCAAAAATCTTTAACTCGGGCGTTCAAAAGTTACCAATCTAAAAGATCAATGTCACAAGGTAAACAAAATACCATATCCCGATCATCAGGAAAAGAGACAGACCCGTACACTCATACCAAGAACCTTAAAAGATTCATTTATGTCCGATAACAATGGAGAATACTAGTTGATGCGATTAGACGAACTTTTCAGTTAGTGCGTAGACATATAACAGGTCTTTTTCGAACTCTTGCTGGATGACATAAGACAAGCAATATCCACATGATACATGCCCTAAGAGACGTTGGAGACAAAGAAGAAACAAGCTAATATCATGATCAAGCGATCTATGGACAAAGACAGTTGAAAGAAAAGAAAGGTTGATAAGGAATCCACGAAAAGTTTGTCTGTGGAAGGGATTACGGAACTGAACCTTCAGCGACTTCAATAACAATAAGACTTTGCTTCAACTCTTGCGTGTTCTCTTCCATAAGGTCCATTTTCATATATTTTATAAACTTTGAATATTGCTAATATGTATGTAAACTTAAAATAGGCTACATAGTGTTTGAGTGTGAATTTTTCAAGAATTTTCTTAGTAAATACAACAAAAATTTCAGATATCATCACTCAAACACCATATAATTCCTCATAATTTGATGGGGTAACATTAATATTTACCGCGCATAATTCGTCTTATAATCAACATGAGACATCTTCTCCCCAAATGCATATATTTTATCAATTAATATCTAAAATATTAAAAGATTTAACATTTTTAATAAGGAGAGAAAATGTGATTAAAATATATGGCTAATAATGTGATTTTTATGATCTCAAGTGTAAACGCTTCCAATGTTCTAAACATCTCTTTCGATAATCGATGCACATATGAAGGGGAGCAATTGTTACGTGATTGGCAGAACATGTGAAGTACCAAAGACCGACATTAAATTACTGTATTGGATTTATAAGGTGGTTAAGTTTAGGTATTCATCTCCCATGGATCAGCCAGAACCAGAGGGATCTACCCAGGTATATTCCACTAGATAGTGTAGTAGTCCTTAGGTATGAAAAAAGGAGTAAAAGTGAGAATAAGGGAAAAGTGCCGACTGAGATGGAGCTAGTACTGGAACAAACCCAACAAGGTACTAGTTATGAAGTCTCGGTAAGTGCTGAAGAGGTTGAAGAATTAAAAAAGAAACATTTAAGAGATAAAGAAGTGAGAAAAACAAGACCCCTCTTACGCTCTTAGGGCAGAAACTGGTCAATACATACTGCTGTCAAGACACACAAAGATGACTTGCAGACATTAGAAGAACCGACATCATAGACCTAGTTGATGAAATGCGCAACCTTCTAATATCCTCCCTAGTGAGGCACACTCAGAATCTCTCAAACGATTTTGTATTTTCATTTTCTCAACGGAGATTAACAACGCATTTCTATACTTCTCACTTCGAGTTAGATGGTTTTAGAAAGGTGGCACGACTGCTCCCAGCCACCGTAACTAAAACCAAAGTGCACTATTGAGTCTAGAGCAACAGAGATCGATCCATAAACTTATTAGGACACTTGTCAAAATAATGCTTGCTATAGTCACATAATGTGTATACAAGAATATATTAAGAGTCCTATCGCTTTATCCTTGTGATTTTGCCAGAACATCCGATGATTACGTAAGTATCACAGTGAAGATGAATCCTCTTAACACTAAACATTAAACCAAGCTCAGGTAGGATGACTTGTTCGATTCTATACGAATCAAGGCATGTGACAACTGAAAGAAACAAATGGTGCAATTCTATTTGAATCAAACTTGTTCCAACATATGAATTGACGATTGGTGAATTTTGAAATGCTTAAAAACTCTTGATGTGTCGCAAAACACTTTATAATGACACATCGATTGATTTTTCAAATCAATTTTTTATTTCAATCTGTGAGTAGTAAACGTCCTGGATTACTCATACCGCGTGATGTCTCTTTGAGACGTTCCAGTAATGAGAACAATTCTAGTAAGAATGAATCTAATACCATATGTGTTAGATAAGATTTAATACTTCTCAGCTAGAGAATCTGTCGGAGATTCTTCCTTAAATTGAATCTACTCCTGATCGACGCAGTTCAATCCTCACGGATTCGAATGTTACCACCAACCAAACACGGGCGAATGACAAAGCCATACATTCGTCCCCCGGATTTATTTACTAAATCTCTTGTTTTATTTCAGGAATACTATAAAGATGGACAGTGCGAGGTACCTGTTCCAGCATATCTCAAGAGATCATAAACCATTAACATGCTCACAACTTGACGGACATTTATAAAGACATCATGAAAGCTCAACTACATGTTTCAAGACTTTCGCTACTCTGATACTATATGTCCTTCTTGAAGTGATGAAGTGTTAAAATTAAAGAACTTCAAGATTAACTCATACCTTAAAGCATTTTAAGCTATCATATCAAAAATAATATGAAGCATGTCGGTCCAAAGTCACAAAATCACAAGTTGGTCATATTACAAGAACGATGTTAAAGTTATGCTTGTTGAGATCTCAAGAATTCATGATCACATTCTATCAAGTCAAAGATCACAAGTCGATAGCCTAAAAAGTCAAAGATCAACTACAACATACACACGTTAATGATTGAAGTCTAAAGACTACGAGACTCAAGACTAAAGTATAAGCAAGTATGCTAGGTTTTAAATTTTGATAAATTGAGTGACTCCCTTTAGGGGAAGATTGTATAAAATATGATAAAGTTCGGTTCTACCAATCATAGATAGGTCGCTAGGTGCTCGTAGATTAAAACATATGTTATGTTATGAAGCTAACCGGGCCAAAGACACATCTACTAGTCCCATGACAACACAAGCCTATGGCCATTTTTATATACGCTAGAAGTAATTATAACCCCTCTCCACACATGGAGAGGGTGGTTGGTTGTTTCATGATTGTTTCTCACATACACTTACATCTAATCATTGTCTTCTTTCGTTTCTCTCTCTAAGTGTTCATAACCAAACCAGATCTTTGTCTCCTAAAACACTATTCCAAATCATCCATTATACGTAGTTAATATATTTTAGCATATTCTATTGAGTATTGGACTATGAGACTAGATACATCAGAATACTCTAGGAAAACTAACATCCCTTTGAGATCAATACTTGTCAATCGGTGTCGAGCCAAATTAAATACGTAGTATTTTAAAACCAAGTGCATGCAATAATGATATATTCTTTGAATAGCAACATATCTCTATGTTCATTGTTTCCAGAAAATAGAACATGTCAAGTAAATTACGTTACCAGTCATTGAATAATTCTCGAAAGACATCATGTTAATGTTGTGTAACAAAGAAGACATAACAATTTTACATACTTACTTATTAATGAGTGCATTGAGATAAATATCAAGGACTTAATAATTATGTCTTAATGAGAAAACATAAATATAGTAACTAAAGTAGTTATGAATGAAAACTCTTGAGTTCAATAGTAATTTTTAGTTTAATGATCATACTCTGCTAATTATGATTTATATATATTAACCATAATTAATAATGACTAAAACCACGTAGTCAAAAATTTAAAAGTACTTTACATAAATCTTGACATTTAATATGTAATAGGGCGAACCCAACATCTTGTGTGTTTAAGTCCTAGTAATCATTAGCTTTTCTTACTCTCTGCGGCGTCACAAGAAACCAATAATCATATTGTATTCTTACAATTTGTCCTTGCGCGACACTTAAGATTTCTCCACTTGTGTGCGTGCATAACATTCATGTTAAAGCAGAACAAATAATACAAAAGCGTTCGATTATATAAACAAATGGATAGTGATCATGAAATATTGACAAAGTAAATATCAAACCATATACGTTTAATAATGAATTGAGGATTATAAATTCTAAGATAACGTTTCGGAAGGCAACAGTAGAAAGCTGCAACGTGTTAACTTTAAAAATATATGCAATCCGCACTTTCTAAAGCAATGTTCGAGTTCATATGTCGGTAAAGTAATGAGTTCTATATTCAAAGCAAGCTAGAACATAATATGGAGGCAACTAACAAGGAAATAAATCTTTTAGCTCCCACTGAATCTAACAACATTACATTGAACTCTTTTAGTAATATAAAATCACAGACTTCCCCACTGAGTTTTGTCACACTTTGTAATGTTACAACCATCAGTACATAGCAAATAACGATTTATTTACTTTCCTACTCTCTTAAAATGCCTACAAGAACAATAGGTCTACTTAGGTATTGAACAGAGTATATGAAATTCTACTTATGTAGATGAGGGAGTAGCCATCCATGCTTTCATTAACTTAAACATTTTACATGCAGTTCCTCCTTAATCGTTTTTGATCTAATGTCTAGTCCGCTAGGTGTTTAGCACATAAGGAATGAAGGAGTCCCAAGAATAAAAATACCTAGAAGGATCAATATTCTAGTAATTTCTTTAACTCTTGTCGGTTCATTGCATAATTCTCTATTAAACATTTAAAACATCATACATCGTCTTGACACGCTGGCAAAATGTCATTATTTTTGGCTCAGCTACAGATAAAAATTCTCATAGTTACATAAAAATATTTCAATCTTTCTCGCGATATCATTCTCATACACAGAAAAAGGGAATTAATAGATTGTGAGTGTTTAAAATGAAAGAGAAGTAAATTATTAATATGTAACCCTATCTTAGTTTGTCAACCAAGTGAGAAGAGAATATGATGTAACGTCTCACTCTTCGTAACAAAAAAAGACTAGTTTGTTCTTTTACGAAACAAAGCTTTCGATTAACGAACTAATGTTACCAATAACCCATATACACATCAGAACATAGAAAGTTTTAATTCATTTGTATTTTCGATAATTAAATCTTAAATGAATTAACTACCCAATTACTTACACAATAAAGACAAAGCTACCATTGCCCTCACCACATATTACAGAAGGTCTGACCAACATGTAAACAAGTAGGGCAAGATGTAAGCGGCGTGCGTTAATTACATTAAAATGCAACTCTTAGATTTATGAGACAAATGACTTTAGTAAATCATACAAGTCAAATGAAATATGTACATGTCTTTTGCTTCTCATCTTATACAGTAGGGTTCTAAGGTCCCTGACCAATTAAGCTCGATTTACGTCCACCAAATAAAGAAACTGCAAAAATTACATAGAACAGCTACTCCAATCAAGAAATTTAGTCCATCGTTTGGAAACAGGCCCAGAGGTCTGACCAGAATCGTTCAATTCAAGTGCACAAGTTCTTGACTTTGAGTGGCATAGACTCTAATAATTTCACATATGGGTATACACCATAAAAGTTTATATAAAACACGTGATCGCGACATAACGTGTACAAAGAAGCTATGCAAAACATACCTTTGTACACTATTTAAGAAAACAACAGTTATCTTGAGTAACGATTCATAGTATTTAGATGTGCTAATATCGCTAGAAAATATTTAAAATAACCAAACCCTAGTATTGTACTTTACAGTGTCCGAAGACCACAAGTTATTCTAATAATTTCCTCATATGCCTAAGCATGTAGTGACGCAGGAAAAGATTAAAGGTCAATTAAACCTTAGATCTCCACTAAAACTATGATCAATAAATCCATGGTCAATAGTGATTCATCATGGATAAAAGCATAAAAACATTATAGTTTTAATCGGATTATAAGATGATTTATATCTTTAAGTCTCATCGTGGGAAACCTTAAAGGCTATGATTATCGGATGTAAGCCGAACCCAAGTTGATACATAAGACTTCGAAAATCAAATCAATTATAATAAAATAAGTTAACAGACAGATTTAACGTCCGTATTAATTTATCCAAAAGCCAGTTTTACAAATAACACATAACAGGTCACTAGGAGTTAATAATTATGTGTGTAATTTAACAAACCGATTTAAACCAAGATTTGAGTAAGTTCGTCGTGGGAAGTCACGTTTCTAAGCGAAACAGTATAGATAACCACACCCAGATGACACATAAACTCTCAAGAATCATGAGTTTAAATAAAACAAGTTTCTCTTTAAGTATTAGTCCGTTTAGAGTTTCAAAAAGTCTTTTGAAAATATTAACCAGTCTCAAAGAATATCACATATAAGAAAAAAAACAGACAAAAAGAGGGGATGAGGTGAAGACAGACTCTATATAGAAATCAATAAATCAGATAATGCCTTGAGTTCTCATAAGAGTCTTCCCTAAACGAAGAACCACAAGACTCTCACTAGGTTTTCTGCTAAAGTACACCGTAGATCGCACATCCATCATATTACATGAGGCGTGAGTCCTTAAGGGCCGGTACAAAAGCAAAAGAACATGAAAAACTTTATAATCCTTATTAATAGTTTAATCTATTCTTTTCAATCTTATAACCGTAATAATACAAGATTCTAGGTTTTAATTTATTCTTTGCTTGTCAAGAATTCATATAGTATTCATAAATTTACTCAATTAAAACAATAAATAAAAGTGCATCAAGAGAATCTAGCATGTTTTATAAGTGTGTAACCTATTAAATCGAACCGAGTAACTCCGTGAATGCACTGTTAGGATTCTTACAAGCAGAAAACCATTTACTCCTATTACGCAGCATTGACAGTTTGATATTAAGAAGTAACACACAAATATAGTAAGAAATACTAACCGTTATGTTTAATGACAATAGTCAATAAACGAGAATCTTGATCTTGAATCTTAGTGATTAAGTTAGACCGCACACTCTACGGCTTGCGAACATAACACGTCAAACAATGCGTCAACATGCTATATCTTTACTTCACGTTACTCTCAAAACCACCAAGTGTTAATATTTTGCTTCTGTGGATCGAAATAACAAACCCTATTTTGAGAATGATTACTCAAAAACTCCCAAAACCCTAATTACAGGGTTTATAGCCAAATTCGACATAATGATGAGATACCAGAAGATCGAAACCCTAAAATATGTTTCTATTTCATCATGGCCGTGGAGCAACTTTTAAAAACCAACCTTCAATGTTGCAGTCAAGTCGATGTTCTTGTGGGACAAGCGCAAATCGAAGTCATAGTTTTCTAAGGGCTTACTTCATAGAAATTAGAGTGAGGACAACGCGCAATAGTTTTAGCAGAAGGGGTATTTTATGGAATTTGCTTAATTACACATACCTTTGACATCTAAAATCGGACTGAAATGACTAAAAACGTACCAAAAATACATTGTATTTGTATGTTTTCATTTATCTTGTGCAGGAAACGGATATCCGAGAAAAGGACGAAAAATCAAGCAAAAAAAGGACAAAACTGAGCACGGAATGGAAAAGCGTGGAAAAGCAAAGTCAAATCAAAGCAAAAGTCAACCCAGAAAAAGTCAACAGTCACAAAACAGGAGCCGACACCGAAGAATACTTAATGGGTCAAACCCGAACACATCTTATGGGGCCGAGAAAGCCATAAGTATAATACAATAACCTTTGAGCCCAATTCAAATACAATAAGGCCCAATCACTTTGTTAACCTTACGGCCCCGTAACCGAATCCAAGCCCAATATCTTTTAAAGCCCAAAATGAACTTGGAGGGGCATTTCTGCCAACCCTCCAAAGTTATAACTCACAAGGACCATGAATGCAATAACCTTTATAAACTTCAAGGGGTGAATCCCCACCCCCCACATGGATGTGCCAAGCTGGCAATCCTAAATCCCCCTCATTCGATCAATGGTTGAAATTTTTTTGAGTGTGCAATACTCAAAATGAAGGGTTCAGATTGGTTTATGCTTCTACACTCACAACAAACACAGATGGGTAATTGTCTCTACAAAGAAGCACAAAGAGATGAGGACAAAGACAAAAAGAGAGAGAAGCCCTAGCTAGTATTTTTCTATATAAAGCTTGTAAGCCCTAGAGGCAAGGAAGTAGTGTAGTAGTTCAGTTTTAAGTTTTTTTAAGCTAGCTTTTATTTACTTGTAATTTCTTTTAAAAGTTTAATGAAAATTCAGATTCATACTCTTTAATTTGTGTTTTAAGATTTCAGTTACTTGTGTATCTAAAAGCTCAAAAGTTCTTATTTGAGCAATCTTTTAACCTATTTTAAAAAGTTTATAAGAAACTAACTGAAAAAGGGAAATGAGCTGTTGAATGCTAAGCTTATGGATGAATGAGCAGAATTGGATGGCTCATTGGGTTTCTTAGTTTAGCTTATTTATAAGCTAAGGGTAGGGTTAGAGCTTAATTAAGGTTTCATATACTCTTGTTTAGCAAGGATCAAAGGTACATTATCTCTTTTCAAGTTTCTGTCAACTTTTCAATTTTAGCTTATTTTTACTGTTCATTTGCTTAATATGCTTATTTCAGCTTATTTCAGTTTATGTATGCTTATTATGCTTAACAAATGCTTATTTAGTTAAACTCTTAGTTTAGATTTCATTTTAGTTAAAATTTCATTTATTAACTGTCAAAACCAAAAAAATGCATAGTAATAGCTCATTGTTTACTGGCTTATTTGATTGAGGATTTATGCTTATTAGGTTCACTATAAGTTGATTTATATCTGGTTATTAAGTTTTGACTGTTAGATTTCAATCTAGAAGCTTATAATGGTTTTAAGAGTTGCTAAAGGAGTGTTTGGTTTTAGGTGTTTTGACCATTAAAAGTCAAAGACAATTGGTACTTTTTCTTGTTTAGCTTGAATTTGATATTTGATTAGGAATAGAATAGGTTTTCTAGATTAGATTTGGCTTAAAATCATATTGAGGCTTAATCTATAGGGCTGTGCACCAGGACAGGTTTTACTCTTTTCTTTGCTAGCTTAAAATGGTTTCAAGTTTTCTTAGGATTAAGTTTTGTTTGCTAATTGTTGTTTTACACTCATTGAGTGGATTTGTTGCAGTAGAAACCACCAAGGGTACCTGCACTAATTGGTGAGTGCTAGTGCAAAGTGCATCAGCAGAAACAAAGGTGTTCCTGTTGCCACTTTTTGAGCTACAATTTAGCTAAGCACTCTTAGGATTTAGCCTTTTAGATTCAAGTAGGAGATAGTATAGTAATAGCTTAATTTAGATTAGTGATTATTTTTCATTTCCAGCTTATTTAGTTAGCTTAAATTTGTTTTTAAAATTCTCCAAATATCCAAAAAAAAAGCCAAAAACAGTTGCAGTTAAGGATTAGTCTTAAAATTTTTATTTCTAGCTTAGAAGTGTTGGTTTTATGAATTAATTTAGTAGTTTATAGGTTGATTGTTAAAAATACAAAAGCTCATTTTCTGTCTTTGCTTATTAAGCATGTTAGCTTATTTTGTTTTAAGCTTTTTAAGTGTTTTCTCTTAGTTAGGCATCTTTTCCATCAATTTCAGATAGTTTAAGATATTTCTAGTCCATTTAGCTTTTCATTTTAAGCTTAAGCTCATCATAAGCTATTCATAACACCTTTCCTCTTTCATTTTAAGCTTAAAATGAGCTTTTTACAAGCTTATTAGTAAAATCAAGGCAAAAAGCCACTTTCTGTTTTCAGCTTATACATAAGCTCTTTTTGAGCTTATCTTTGGGTTTCAGCCCTAGTAACTTTTATTAAAGTTGCTCTCCCCAACTTATTCTACAACTTATCTTTTTTAAGTTTTTCATGATAAGCACTTTTTCAACTTCACTTAATTTTAAGCCTAAAAAGGACCTTGTTTGAAAACGGGTTGGGGATCAGGGTAGGTTGTGAAACTTTAGGTTTTATTAGTTATCCCCCCCCCCGCCGTAGTTTAGTAATATGCACTGTTAGTCCTTTAGGTCTGCATAGTTAGTCCTTATTTAGTTTTTAATTATTTAAATATAATCGGGTTTCTTTTAATTAGTTTAATTAAGGTTAATAAAAAAGTAAAATTTAGGAATTTTATTTTATAAATTTTGCATATTTTCTTTATCTAGTATAATTTTTTATAGAAATTTTTAGTATTATATTTATAATATTTTTTATATTTTTAAGTTTTTAATAGTTTAAATCTAGAAAAATCATGACTTTAAATCTAAAAAGCCAAAAATAGTAATTCTTTTTTCTAAAAATTTTCTTTTACTATTTTACTTAGGAAAAATAAAAGTTCTTTCGTAGAGTCGTTTTTGTAAAAAATTAATTTTTAAAGAACGGGATTCGATCCCGTTCCCATTTTCTCGCGTTTTTAATTCAAATCACCTCCGTTTTCAGTCTAGTCTTTTTCATTCTTCATTATTTGTCCCTTAGAGTAGATTATAAGTAAAAATTTATTTGTAGGGTTAATTTTTAAGATTTTAGGTTTTTGACCCTTTGTTCGGGATTTCCTGCACTCGTTTTTTCGTTTAATTTCATAATTTTTAGTTTTTTTCTCCATCGTTTTTTGCTTATTATTTATTAATTTAGCTTTCTAAACTCCCAAATCATCAATCTCATTCAATCTCCAATTTTCCGACTGTATCGATTTTCAAGCACAGCCTCGTTGGGGATTAACGACCCGGGGATATTCTATACTACTTCTCGGTTTCATTGATTGTTTTTAGATTATACTTATTATATATATTTTATTATATATTATATATATTATAGGTTTAGCTTAAAAACCAATCAATCAATTTTTGGCGCCGCTGCCGGAGAGGTTGTGAAAACGATTATCGCTACGTTTGACAAGTCGTGTTTGAATCTGTGAATATTATCATATAAAAAAAACCCTAAAAGTACAAAAATATTTTCATTTTCTTTTTAGTATAATTATCATTTAAAGAAAAACTAAAAAAAAACCAAAAATATAAAAACATTGTCCATAAAAAGAAATAAAATTCACAAATTGGTAAAAATACCAAAATATAATATTCTCAATTGAGGTATTATCATAATAACTTCCGGTGAACTTGTTGGTTCTCAACTCGAACAAAAGATTTAAAAACTTGCCATTTGTGTCGCTTACGACTTAACGCTCACCCTCGATTTGATTAACAAACTAAAAGGTGGGTATAAGGAGGGTTGTTCCGAGGAACTACGACCCGAAAGGAGAAATAAGCTTCGCGCTATTCCTACTCCTCCGCTCGCTTGTGCGTTTTTCATTTTGAGAGCTACCGTGAAGTAAGTAGATTATTTGGTTGAAGTTGTCTTATCTCACTGTCCGTTAAAATCAATTGTGAATTTACTTTTGATAAACCAAAAAGAACAAAAAAAAAATTAGTGTAAATTTTCTTTTTTAGTGTATGCACACTCGTTCCCAATCTCGTAATCTTCATCATCAACAACACCAGGCCCCACCACCTGTTGTTGAACAATTTAATCTTGAAGAACCAATTGAAAATCCAGATCCCCTAGCTCCGATGGATGATACCCGGACTATGGCTCAATTGCTCGAAGCACCCACCGCGGGTTACGAGGATGCCATCGTTGTGCCCGAAATCACCGCGGACAACTTTGAGCTTAAGCACGGTCTGCTTAACCTCGTTCAAAACAAGCAATTCTTTGGACATGATAAAGAAGATCCTCATGCCCACATCCGATATTTCAACAAGATCACTTCTACAATGAAGTTCCCGAACGTCCCGAGTACGTCGGTAAAGCTTATGCTTTTCCCATTTTCCCTCGAGGGGGCAGCCCGGATTTGGCTTGAGAAAGAACCCCCTCGATCGATTCAAACATGGGATTCTAACTTGTTACGAAATCATCACAAATTTTTTCCTCCGTCTATGACAACCAATCTTCAAAATGAAAATCACGGATTCACAAAGATTTAATGAGACGTTTATAAAGCATGGACCGATTTAGACGATCTTCTTCGGGCATGTCATCATCATGGATTTCAGAATTGCATCAACTCGATACATTTTATAATGACTGACTCTAACGAATCAAGTAATTCGCTAACTTCCGCCGCGGTGGCAACGTATTTGGAAAAAAGCTCGTATTGCTAAAATCACTAAAGCAAATCCAAATTCGTAATTCACTAACAAACCGTTGTTCATGCCAAAGTGAGTCGAGCACTTCCACCCCAGAATTTCATCCGATGTTTGCTGAGCAGCAAGATATGGGTGAGAAGCTTTACTTCTTGATAAGAAAAATCAATCTCCCGCTCCTACTCCCGTAAAAGCGGTTGAGGAAAGTTGTGTTACTTGCGGTGGTGCTCATTCCTACCAAACTTGTCCAGCCACCACTGGCAATGTTTATCGAGATAATATTCAAGAATATGTCTCTCAAGCAGCCGCAACTAACTACAACCAAGGAAACACCGGTTATCGAGCCCCGATTTCAAATCAAATTCGACCTCCCGGTTTTCCTCCCGTTCAAAACAATCATAATGTGCAAAATCAAGGAAACAATCAGAATCTTACAACAAAACGAGGGATTTTAATCAAGCTTCAGCTTACCAACCCCCGGTTCAGCAAGGTCAAATCTATCGACCTCAGGTTGTTCAACCTCCTGCTTATCAAGCTCCCGCCTATCAAGCTCCAGCTCCTCAGATTCAAGGTGTATCAAAGGAAGATTTCCAAGCCTACGTAAGTTTTGCAAACTCAAGGTCAAAACCTGCAAACTCAATTGAACAACCTGGCTACTTCAAATCAAAGGCTTGAAAGTATGCTAGGTAACTTTATCAAGATGAATACCGCCTCTACTTCGGGAACTCTTCCTAGTAACACTGTTACTAACCCGAAAGAGGATTTAAAGGGTATTACCACTCGAAGTGGTGTAGCTTACAAGGGACCCACGATTCATTCTACTTTTTCTCCTAAAGTAGTAGAACGTGAACCCGAGGTCACAAAGGATACGATGCTTCCTACTAATAACGGAAGCATCGAAGACGTCCAACCTCCGGTTGTCCCTGTTGTCCATCATGAATCAATCTCTGAGCCCGCAAATGCTCCAGTTAGTGCTTCAAGGCCTAACCAAAAAGCATCAATTCCATTTCCTTCAAGAAGAAATGATGAAAGACGTCGTGAGAAAGCTAATGACCAAATTGAGAAATTCTATGAAATCTTTCGAGATTTAAGTTTCGAAATTAGCTTTACGGATGCCTTGATGCTTATGCCGAAATTCGCCTCGACTCTAAAAACCTTAATCGGAAACAAGGAAAAGTTGAGTGAAATGGCTAGAACCCCATTGAATGAGAATTGCTCAGCAGTCATCCTAAACAAGTTACCAAAGAAACTTGGAGACCCTGGCCGATTTCTTATTCCATGTGAATTCTCCGGGATTAATACATGCAACGCCTTGGCCGATCTTGGCGCAAGCATTAATCTTATGCCATATTCCGTCTGGAAAAATCTCTCTCTTCCCGAACTAACCCCAACTTGCATGACGCTAGAGCTAGCGGACCGTTCAATCTCTGAACCAATCGGTATCGCTGAAGACGTCTATGTAACGGTGGGAAAGTTCCAATTTCCTGCAGATTTCGTAGTCGTCGATTTTGAGCCAGACCCCCGAGTACCTCTAATTCTCGGGAGGAGTTTCTTAAAGACCAGTCGTGCATTAATCGATGTATACGAGGGTGAAATAACCCTTCGTGTTGGCAGAGAGGCCATTACATTCAATCTGGACCAAACTTCGAGATACACGGCTAATTACAATCATATGACGGCAAACCGAATTGACGTCATTGATATGGCTTGTGAAGAATACTCTCAAGAAGTTCTTGGTTTCTCAAATGTGATCTCGAGTGGCAATCCCACTCCTTACTATGATCCAATCGTCTCTACTGTTTCTCCAACTTTAACTCCATTCGGGGACAGTGATTTTCTCCTTTTCGAAGAAGCCGACTCTTTTCTTGCTATAGAGGATGATCCAACTTCACCGGAAGTTGATCCAACATATTATGACCCTGATGGGGACATTCTTCTCCTCGAAGCAATTCTTAATAGTGATCCATCACCACCACCTCCCAATCAAGGAAATTATTTTCCGGAAATCAGAAAAGATCTTAAAATTTGTGAAGCAAACAATGAAAAATCTTCAGTTAATGAGCCCCCTGAGGTTGAACTCAAGGACTTGCCACCTCATTTAGAATATGCATTTTTGGAAGGTAACGACAAGTTGCCCGTCATAATTGCAAAAGATTTAAAGAATGAGGAAAAGGCCGCTCTGATCGAGGTTCTAAAGTCCCACAAGCGAGCCATCACTTGGAAACTTTCAGATATTAAGGGTATTGACCCAGAGTTTTATACCCACAAAATTCTCATGGAAGAGGACTACGAACCGACGGTTCAGCATCAAAGGCGGGTAAATCCGAAAATCCATGACGTCATCAAAAAAGAGGTTGAAAAACTTCTTGACGCCGGATTAATTTATCCGATCTCTGACAGTCCATGGGTAAGCCCGGTGCACTGTGTACCAAAAAAGGGTGGCATGACCGTCGTCAAAAATGATGAAAATGATTTAATACCGACTCGATTGGTCACAGGGTGGAGAGTGTGCATTGACTATAGAAAGTTGAATGAAGCTACCCGAAAGGACCACTTTCCATTGCCCTTCATGGATCAAATGCTTGAAAGACTCGCGGGAAATCAATACTATTGTTTCCTCGATGGCTTCTCGGGTTATTTTCAGATTCCCATAGACCCGAAGGACCAAGAAAAGACAACCTTTACTTGCCCATACGGAACGTTTGCCTATCGTCGCATGCCTTTTGGGCTATGCAATGCACCTGGCACGTTTCAACGATGTATGATGGCAATCTTCCATGACATGATTGAAAAAACAATGGAAGTGTTTATGGATGACTTTTCAGTCTTCGGGGATTCTTTCTCTACATGCCTATCCCATTTGGACAAAATGTTAAAACGGTGTGAAAACACCGATTTGGTCCTAAACTGGGAGAAAAGCCATTTCATGGTAAAAGAAGGCATTGTTCTTAGACACAAAATCTCCAAGTCGGGAATTGAGGTCGAACGAAAGCTAAGTTGACGTTATCGCCAAGTCCCTCACTCCGATTACTGTGAAAGTGTCCGAAGTTTCTGGGCAGCTGGTTTTTACCGACGTGTCATACAAGACTCTCTCAAAAAATAGCCCGGCCCAACTCGAACTCACCTGCTTGAAAAAGAGACTCCATTTTTGCATTCTCAAAAGTGGTATGTATCGATATCCATTTAATACACTTAAAAGAAAATTCAACCGAGGCTCCAATTTTGATTGCTCCCGACTGGGACTTTACCCTTCGAACTCATGTGTGATGCAAGCGATTTTGCAATTGGGGCAGTCATTTAGGGCAGCGAAAAAAACAAAGCATTTCTAACCAATTCCACTTATGCCAGCAAAACCATGACTGAAGCTCAAGCACACTACACTACGACCGAAAAAGAATTACTTGTCGTGGTGTACGCTTTTGAGAAATTTCGGTCATATCTCGTTTTGTCCAAGAGCATAGTGTATACCGACCATTCTGCTATAAAGTATCTCTTCGCTAAAAAGGATGCTAAGCCGAGACTGATGCGGTGGTCCTTTTGCTCCCAAAGAATTGATGTTGTCATCCGAGATAAAAAAAAAAAGGCAGCCAGAGAATCTGGCCGCCGATCATCTTTCCAGACTTGAGAACCCTCATCAAGATAAACTCGAGAACAAGGAAATCACGGAAACATTTCCTCTCGAAACTCTTGGATCGGTTGCTCTTCGTGTTGATAGTACCCCATGGTTTGCAGATTTCGCAAATTACCATGCGGGGAACTTCATTGTCAAGGGAATGTCATCACAGCAGAAAAACAAGTTTTTCAAAGATGTCAAACACTACTTCTGGGATGACCCCTTCTTGTTCAAAATCTGTGCAGATCAAATGATCCAGAGGTGTGTGCACGGCAAAGAAGCTCTCGACATTCTCGAAGCTTGCCACAATGGACCCACCGGGGGACATCACGGTGCAAATCTCACCGCCAAAAAGGTCTTTGATGCCGGATTCTTTTGGCCTACAATTTACAAGGATGCACACGAGTTGGTTAAAAATTGCGACTCGTGCCAACGACAAGGAAAAATTTCACAAAGGGATGAGATGCCTCAAAATTCCATCCAAGTTTGTGAAATCTTTGACGTTTGGGGCATAGACTTCATGGGACCATTCCCATCATCAAAAGGAAACAAAGACATACTTGTGGCTATCGATTACCTATCAAAATGGGTTGAAGTAAAGGCACTTCCCACAAACGACGCCCGAGTAGTTTGCAAATTTCTTAAATCTCTCTTCGCCAGATTTGGTGCCCCCTGAGCCATCATCAGTGATCGTGGAACACATTTTTGCAATGACTAGTTTACAAAGGTCATGCTTAAAAATGGAGTCACTCATCGTCTCTCCACCGCGTATCACCCACAGACAAGTGGGCAGGTTGAAGTATCGAATCGTGGTTTAAAAAGAATTCTTGAAAGGGCAGTAGGCGAAAATCGTGCCTCTTGGTCAGACAAACTAGATGCTGCTCTCCGGGCCTTCCGTACAGCGTACAAAACACCCATCAGGTGCACTCCGTACAAGCTTGTATATGGAAAGGCATGTCATCTGCCGATTGAGTTAGAGCACAAAGCTTACTAGGCCCTTAAGCATGCAAACTTTGATCTCAAAACCGCGGGTGATCAACGCAAAGTTCAACTAAATGAATTAAGTGAACTGCGTGATCAAGCCTATGAAAATTCTTTTGAATTACACGAGAAATCTTAAGAGGATTCATGACGCAAAGATTCAAAACTCCAGCGTTTTTCAACGTCGGTGAATCTAAGTCCTCCTCTTTAAATCAAGATTGAAAATTTTTTCTGTGGAGATGAAATAGACACGCTGGTTAGGACCATTTCCATTGCTTCAAGTTTTTCCCAATATGGCACAGTTGGTTATCCCAAAACGCCGGGGCCAACTTCAAAGTAAACGGTCATCGTCTGAAGCTCTACTTTGGAGGGGATGTCTGTTATGGATTTCACGGGTCTCCAAACCTTCCTAAGGACAATTAAATTCCAGGAATTGGAGTCAGCCTTAGTAACCCTAAACAAGCACTTCGTGGGAGGCACCCCATGCTTATCATAGTTTATCCGTAGTAGTATGCTAGCTTAGTAGTAGTGAAAAAGTATTTAGTTGTTGTGAGGAGGCTTGCCTCTTCCTTTTCCATGTTTTGTATTTTGTGCTGTATTGTTCAGGATGTCCCGGATTTTTGAAGCCTCTCTTGCTCATGGTATTTGTCCTTCGATCACAAGAGCTTTAAATCCTCAGTTTCATTTTGGGAATCCAATATCCTAATCTTATCGACTAACGTTTATCTTTAAGCATAATTCATAAACGGCTTAGGATTTACGTAGAGACCCTTCATAAAACATTGAGGACAATGTTTCATTCTAGTATGGGGGGGGATCTTCGATTTGATTGTGCCTGCAGCCGTTGTTTTCACGTAATCCTGTTTTTACCACCAAAATTTCAAAAAAAATGAAAAAATTTAAAAATTTCAAAAATAAAATAAGTGTTTTGTCACAATTTTGACTTTCCTGCTGGGTAGAATAAGAGTAAATTTTGACTCGATCGAGCGTGTTGAGCTCTAGCTTGTTCCTTAACTTTTAGACTAAGCGTTCGCGAATATTCGCGAAGAACGGAAAATGATAGTGTAAGTATGAGTTGGATGCTAAACAAGGATTATTTGGAAATCTTAAAAGCTCATGTGTGTAATTTGTCGCTTTTTCTCCCATAAGCTCTTAACCTGATTAATATACGTGCTACTTTTGGAGATTAAACTTAAATCAATAATTTTTATGTAGTATATAGCAAAAACTTTAGCCTTAGTTCAAATTTATACTTGAATTTTTCAAAAAGACGTTTTTCCCTATTTATATATAAAAAAATGATGAAAAATGCAAAAATATAATAAATATAAACTGTGGGTTGATAAAAGTTTGCTGTATCTTGCCGGCTCACAACCGATGTTACAGCCTTCTAAAGAAAGCCCATAGTAAGAATAATAATCCGAGACTGATAAAAGTTTGCTGCATCTTGCCGGTCACAACCGATGTTGCACAGCCTTCTAAAAGTTGAGGGATACAAAATGCAAAAATAGTTAATATTAAGTGTGATAATAATATTCTCTTTTTGATAAATTCAAATTGATTATGGAACTTTGGCTATTCTATTTTATATGCTTGTGCATACGGAAAACCTAGAGTTTATGAAACCTATGTCGTGAGTCCCGATACTAGTCTTATGTGGTGTAGAGATAAAAAGCCTGGTCACTTAAAAGAAAGGTTGGGATGTGCCGGACGAATTCGCTACATGGGATGATCTCGCCTTCAAACTCATTATTCTCGGGTGGAACGTGAAACATAGAATGTTGCAAAACATTAATCCATGGTTGAAATTCAAAAATAGCACATACACCTAAGATCTTAACTCATAATTAACGGTGATTTTGTTTTAAGCTTGGTTTGGAATAAGTGAAAAATCGGGAACGATGAATTTATCCTTTTTGGGGCATTCTTGGATCGAAATGCATCTTGTTCTATGATCCCTAAAAGTTATAAAATAACGAAAGTCAAACGTTCTAATTAGTTGCTTAATATGAAAACTATAAAAAAAAATACAAAAATATGTGTAGGAATAAGTATATATATATATAAAAATGTTAAAGACGGGGATTTTCAAAAACTTATGAGTCTTTAATTTCCTCGATGAACACTTAGCTACTTTTCGAGGTTATTTGTCGAGGGGAATTGAGATCCTTAGTTTTCTAAGTGCTTACTTCATAGCATTGCGTGAGGACACGATAATGTCTTAGTATGGGGGATTTTGGTATGCGTTTAATTACACATACCTTTCGCCATTAAAATCGGACTTAAATGACAAAAAACGTACCAAAAATACTTTGTATTTGTATGTTTGCATTCATATTGTGCAGGAAACGGATATCCGACAAAAGGACGAAAAATAAAGCAAAAACGGACAAAACCAAGCACGGAATAGAAAAGCATGGAAAAGCCAAAGTCAAATCAAAGCAAAAGTCAACCAAAGTCAAAGTCAAAGTCAACCCGAAAAAAGGCAACAGTCAAAATCGGAGCCGACATCGAAGAATACTTAATGGGCCCACCCGCACCCATCTAATGGGCCGGATAAGCCCATTAGTATAAATGAAGACTTAAGGCCCATTTAATTTATATAAGCCCAAAACCCTTTCTAAAAGCCCAAGGGCTCATACTGCCAATACACTAAAGATATACTACAAGGGTCATATCTGGCAACTGTTAAAACTTGTACTCCACAAGGACTAACTTTGCAAATGAATATATAACCATAGGGGACTATTTTTGCCATTTCCTAAATCTGTCATACACCACAAGGACGATTGTTGCAAAGTAACTAATATCTTTGAGGGACCACTTTTGCCCTTTCCCCAAACTTACCCCTGAAACTTAAAACACTGTATATCTTTTTCATTGTCCCGCCAAAATCAAACTCAGTCCAAACCCATCACTTTCCACCTCGATTACCCCTCACTATCATCCAAATCCATCACCACCAGATTACCCCACACCCCACATGGTCAATGGACAATCTGGCAATCCCAAATGCATCAATTGGACAAGGATTTCAACGGCTATGATGAAGGATTGGTGACCAAGAAAATATTAAGGGCTCAGATTATCTTGTGAATCTCACTCTCACAACAAAAACACACCCTTTTTGTCTCTACAAAGAAGCACAGGAAAGAGAAGCCAAAAGAGAAGACCTAGAAGATTCTTAGCACTAGTATAAATGATTTCTCTTTGTAGGCAGTGAGAGAGTTAGTTTTTGAAATAGTTTTTAGTTAACCTAGTTCTAAGCTTTTACTTTTTCATATTGTAATCTGTTTTTATGTTAAATGAAATTTTAAGTTTTATTGGTTCCAATTCCTGTTTTTCAAGTGTTAAGGTTTACTAATGTTTTAAAAAGCTACCAAAAGCTCTCACATAAGCTCTCATTTAGTTCTTTGATAACCTGTTTTAACTAAAAAAATTTAGGTATAAAAAGTATTAAGAAAACAAAAGTCACCTCTAAAAATACCACAGCAAAGTATGGATGATAGGTCAAAAAATGGATGGACCTATGGACTTACCAGCTTGTTTTACACAAGCTGGAGCTTTGTAGATTGATTATTTACCCTGTTTGAGCAAGGGTGTTTGTAAGTCTTTCTTTTTAAATTTTTTCTTAAAGCTACTGTAGCATAGCTTATTTCTCAGCTTATCCTTGCTTTTATTGCTTATCTATGTTTATTCATGCTTATATGTGCTTCTTATTGCTTAGTTTATTACTTAGTTAAAGTTATTATTAAAACTGCCTAAATTTAGCTTAAAATCTTCTTATAGCTTATAGCTTATTTTAGTGCTTGTTTGTTTGTCATTATTGCTTATTTTAGTTAAATAGTTGCTTATTGTTGACTGTCTTTAAAAGTTTGTGCCCAGCTTCTTCAAAATCAGCTTAAAACTTGGTTTTAAAATCTTAAAGGGGTGTTTGGGTCAATGCTTAAAATGGGTCAAAATGGTCTTTGCAATAGGTTAATGTAACTAAGCCAGTTTTAACTAACTAACTTAAGTAATATTAATCTGTTTTAAAAGGTGTTAGAGTTTAAAAAATTTTTTAAGGTATCTTATCCCTTTGTTTGAGATGTGGCTTTTAGACCTTCATATCAGCTTAATTTATAAAATTGTGATCAAGGTGCTTTTCTCAGTCATTTTTGGTATCCTTTTAGTGTTATAATTCAGTGGTGTAAGAGTAAGTTCAAGTTTGCATTACCCTTTTGAGTTTTACCCAACCTGTCAAAGTTTTCTTAACTTCTAAAATATGTCCATTTTTATGATAAGTTATCAGATAGTAAAGTTTTAAAGTTTGGGAGTTTTTTTTTTTCTTAATTAAGATCTTAGTTTTTTGTACACAAGTTCATTAGGAGCTTGTGTTATCTTGTTTTAACTTATTTTAAGATTTCAGGCTTATTAGCCAGCTTATTGCTAAGCTGACTTGTGTACCTTTAGAAACTGCCAAAATATCCCCTGGTGCTAGCAGTCTTTTTGACACCTCCTTATTTTGCTTATTTGATTAGTGACCTTAGTCTTTTCAAGCATTTATGAGGAGCCCACAAGCTGTTCTATAAGCCCTATAAGCCTTTAAGCTTAAGTCATCCTCTAGGTAACTTATTTTTAAGCCCAAACTTGCCCACTTAGGCTGTTAGGTCTGCCAGTTTTGGCACTTTGCTTATTGCTTATCTTATTAGCTTTTCTGTCTAGTTTTAGTTGCTTATTTTGCTTAGGTTTGTTCATAGGGTTAGTTAGCTTAACTGTGTGAGCTTATTTCCCCCCCTTTTTTGCTTATTCTGCCATAAAAAGCCCCACCAGTTTAGCTTATTTATGCCTTAAGTTACAAAGTGTGCTTGCTGCCATTTTTTTTGTTGTTGCTTATTTAACAGCTTATTGAGAGTTTTTGTAAAAAGTTGTTTTTTTTAAATTTGCTTATATTTAACTGCTTTTTAAGTTTTTTAAAAAAAAGTTTTATAAAAAAAGGAGAGGTTGAGGGTCGAACCTCAGACCTCCCCCTTTGCACACTCAAGCACACTAACACCACACTCTGCTAGTAATACGCCCTTGGGTCTTTTATGTTGAAAGTGTGCATTGTTTAATTATTATAGTCATTTTGTCAGTTTACACTATAAGCTCCTTTTCTGCTTATTTTGGCTTATTTATAAGCCAAACTTTCCAGCTTATATTTTTCCTAGGACCAGTATCACTTAAGCTATTTTTATGAATTTTTTGAGAATTTTCCAGTTTCGTTTACTAATTTTAATCTTTTATTTTCATTAAAACTGTTTTTTAATTATAATAAATTAAATAAAAATCAAAAATATATTCTTCTTTTTTAGAAAATTTTCTTTTATCAGTTTAACGTAGAAAAACTAGAAAATCGTTCCGTAGGCGTCGTTTTGCTCAGAATCTTACTTTTTAAAGAACGAGATTTAGCCCCGTTTTTGTTTTTTTTATTTTAAAGCTCGTTTTAACTCCGTTTTTGGTCTAGTCTTTTTCATTCTTCATTATTAGTCACCTAGAGTAGATTAGAAGTGAAAATTTCTTTGTAAGGTTAATTTTTAAGATTTTAGGTTTTTGACCCCTTGTTCGGGATTCCTGCTCTCGTTTTTTTTTCAGTTTAATTTCGTAATTTTTAGGTTTTTCTCAATCGTTTTTGCTTATTATTGATTAATTTAGCTTTCTAAACTCCCAAATCATTAATCTCATTCAAACTCCAATTTTCCGACTGTATCGATTTTCAAGCACAGCCTCGTTGGGGATAAATGAACCGGGAATATTCTATACTACTTCTCGGTTTCATTGATTATTTTTAGATTATACTTATTATATATATTTTATTATATATTATATATATAAAAGGTTTAGCTTAAATATTAATCAGTTGGCTGAACGAATAAGCTTGAAATAAGCTAATAAGCTCGAATGAGCTTAACTAACAAAAAGGGTTAAATAAATTTTGTAAACACCCTTGGACAGAAAAGTCCCAAGGGCGCAGATGGATTAGAGTGAGTGTTGTGAGTATGTTTATCAGCTACGCTTTTCCTTTTTCTTTATTATATTAGGAATTTGAGGCGTTGGTTTACAAAGGGAGAGGTCACAGGTTCGAAACCTGTGGCCCTCCTTTTTGAAAAATCATTTTTTTTATTTTTTTTTTCTTTTTTAAATCTGAACTTAAGCTAAATATGAGCACTTTTTGAAAAGCAACTTTTTTTAGAAATCAAAAATAAGCTGGAAATGAGCTTCTAAAAATGACAGAATAAGCTTTTTATACTAATGACTTTTAAGCAAAATTTTTGAACTTTTAAAACTCAATAAGCTAAGAAGAAAAGCAAATAAACTAAAACTGATTTAAAACTAAACTTAATAAGAATAAAGGATCAAAAATAAGCACATTAATAAGCCTTAAATAAGCTAAACAGAAACACAACAGTACTAACTTTGAGTTAGTACTCCTATGATTGCTTAAGCTTATTAAAAACTCAACAAGCTAATTGATATCCTAATAAACTGAACACAAGCCTAAAACTAGACCTAATAAAGCCTGAATTTGAACAATACTTAAGCAAAACTACTAACCATAAGCTAAAAGAAATGAAAAAGCATTTTTACACAAAACAGTTTACCAAACAGTCCAATAAGGTACTTTTAAACTTATTTTTAAGCACATAAACAGATCCTTTTGGCTTTAAGACTTATACCACTTGGAATCTTATCTTTTAAACTAACCAAAACAGTAATTGAAAAGTATTTTGAAATCTAAATAAGCAATGAAAAAGCTACAAGAAAAATCTAGTGCAGGCAGATTAACAATTTTTTTAATTTTTGAGATTTGAAAATGCCTAAGTGCAGCCTTTGAATTGAGCTACTAAAAGCTAATGAAAGGCTAAATAAGCTTAAAACAAATTGGAGCTTTTTATGTGGACCAAATAAGCTTATGCTATGAATTTTATCTTAAAAACACTTTTAACTACTTAAAAATTAAGATTTAAAAAGAGGTACTAAAACCTTTAGTTCTACATGACAGGTTTTATTAAAACTTAAATGGCAAATGCTTACTTAAACTAAATTCATACTACTACCTAATGGACTTACAATTAACATGAAAATGACACAATTAAGCTCCTAAAAGAAAATCTAATCTAATAAGCTACTTCACTAAACTAGAATACCACAGTTTCAAATTATTCATAGAACTAACATTAAAACTTAAATTTAAACCTTAACCATTTATGGAAACTGACTCTAAGACTTATTTTATGCTTATGCAAACCAAATCTAAAAACCAAAAGATCTTTTAAACCTATTTTAACTTATTTTAACCTTTAAGCCAAACACTCCTTTAAAACTAATGAATCCTATTTTAAGCTGATTTAAACCTAAAAACTCACAAGTTTTTGAAAAACAGATAAAACTTAGGTTATTTAGAAAGCTTTTGAACTAAAATTTTAAACTAAAAAGCACTTAACCAATAAGCTGAGCTTATTGGTTGATTTGAAAATATTTTAGACTACCAAATAACAAATAAAAATGAAACTAGAGATTAAGCTACTAGACACTTAGATTTACAATTCTAAAGCTAAATAAGCAAGTATTAAATAGATTAAGCTAACAATAAGCAGAGGTAAGCTCAAATTAAACACAAATAAGCAGAGAAGTAATTAAGCTGAAGTAGAAGTAAAAAGATAGTGTACCTTTGTCCTTTGCACCAAACAAGGACTAAATGCTCAAAAAGCTAATCAACAAGCTCCAGCTTATCAAATGATAAGCTGGTAAGGTCCAATAAGCTCATCCATGGCTAGCTTATCATCCATATTAAGCAATCCACAATTAGCAAAGGAATTTAACTGTTTTGGTGAGTTTAAGGACTAAGAGTGATGCAGTAGCTTAGAACAGTAATTAAGAGCTTATTTAGAATAGAAAACAGCTTAAGTAACTTTTAGAGATTATTAAATAAGCAAACTGACTTGAAAAATGTAAAGGACAGAATTTATGTAAAAGTGAATTTCATTAATAAAATGAATACAAGCTTTTTGAAAAGTAAATACATCAAATGAAAGATAAGCTAAATCTACCCTAAGCTACTCCTACTCCTAGATGCTTTCAGCTGTGTGAGCTTCTCTTCTATTTATAGTGATGTGAGGAAGGTTCTAGCTCTTTGAGACGCTCCTCAGCTTTTAATCTCAGCCTTCGATCTCTAACCGCTTCTTGATTTCATCATTTAGACCATTGGATCTCGTGACATGTTTTTTCAGCCAATGAGATTACTGAGGATTGCCAGCGTGGCTCCTAGTGTGTTAGACGTGTGTCAGTCCTTCTAGAAGCTAATTAGATGCGTGTGATTGGGTGAATTAGCTTTTACCCCGTACCAATTTTACACAGGAAAAAGGGCGGGTGAATTTGGGGAAGATGCACAGTACTTTTGACTTGTGCGTTTTATTTATGTTGACTTGGACTAAAAGGGTGGGATTTGGGCTTTGTTTGTAGATTGGGCCAGAAATCGGGTAAATAGGATTTATAAAATGGAGATTGGGCTTTTTAGTCTTAGACTTAAGGGATTAAGGTGCAAATGGGCTGACCCATTAAGTGGGCCTGGGTTGGTCCGTAGAGTATGGTTATGCCTTTGGCTTCTCTTTCTAATCTCGTGCTCATGTTTTGTCCGTTTTTGTCTTTAGTTTGTC
>BQNB010014414.1:0-75168 GCA_026074375.1 Tanacetum coccineum
TATCCATATCTCTTGCCTCTATGCTAAATATTCCACCCATTACAATAGATACGTTTTACAATATCGAAATGGCTGACGAAAACCTAGTAAGCACAAACACCATTATTCAGGGTGCAACTCTGACTTTGTTAAACCAAACTTTCAAAATTGATCTCATGCCAATTAAACTCGGTAGTTTCGATGTCGTCATTGGTATGGATTGGTTATCCAAGTATCATGCTAGAATTATCTGTGACGAGAAAGTTGTCCACATCCCCATCGAAGGTGAAACTTTAATCATCCGAGGTGATCGAAGTAAAACTCGACTAAGCCTCATATCCTATATAAAAACCAAAAGGTATATATCCAGGGGATGTCAAGTTTTCATAGCCCAAGTAATGGAGAAGAAGTCGGATGAGAAACGACTAGAAGATATACCGGTAGTTAGAGAATTTCTGGAAGTTTTTCTTGAATATCTACCTGTCCTACCCCCAGTTTGCCAAGTAGAATTTCATATCGACTTAATTCCAGGAGCGGAACCTGTAGCCCGAGCACCTTATAGACTAGCTCCTTCAGAAATGCAGGAACTATCAAACCAACTTCAAGAGCTGGCAGACAAAGGTTTTATCTGACCAAGTACCTAACCTTGGGGAGCTCCTGTCTTATTTGTCAAAAAGAAAGATAGATCCTTCAGAATGTATATCTTCAAAATGTGTATCGATGACCCGGAGTTGAATTAACTTACTATAAAGAATCGTTACCCATTACCCAGGATCGGTGACTTATTTGACCAACTTTAAGGTTCGAGTGTCTACTCGAAAATTGACATAAGATCAGGCTATCATCAATTGAGAGTAAGGGATGAAGATATTCCCAAGACTCCTTTCAGAACAAGATACGGACACTACGAATTTCTAGTGATGCCATTTGGTTTAACTAACGCACCTGCTGTATTCATAGATCTCATGAACCGTGTATGTAAACCATACTTGGACAAATTTTTAATAGTGTTCATCGATGATATTCTCATTTACTCTCGTAACAAAGAAGAGCACGCAAATCATTTAAGAATAATCTTAGAATTACTCAAAAGGAGAAATTATATGCCAAATTCTCCAAGTGTGATTTCTGGATTCATATCGTGTAATTTCTTGGACACTTAATTGATAGTCAAGGACTTCATGTTGATCCCGCCAAGATTGAAGCAGTTAAGAATTAGGCATCTCCTACTACACCCACAGAAATACGTCAATTCTTAGGACTTGCCGGCTATTATCGGAGATTTATCAAAGATTTCTCAAAGATTGCAAAGTCTTTGACTGAATTAACCCAGAAAAACAAGAAGTATATCTGGGGCGAAGATCAAGAGTCGGCTTTCCAACTGCTAAAACAAAAGCTATGTGAAGCTCCAATCTTAGCATTACCAGAAGGAAATGACGATTTTGTTGTTTACTGTGATGCATCCCATCAAGGTCTGGGAGCGGTGTTAATGCAAAGAGAGAAGGTTATTGCATATGCATCCCGACAACTTAAGCCTAATGAAGAAAACTATACCACTCATGATCTCGAATTAGGAGCAGTAGTGTTCGCTCTTAAAATTTAGAGACACTATCTGTATGGCACCAAATGTACTGTGTTCACTGATCATAAAAGTCTTCAGCATATCCTTGATCAGAAAGAGTTGAACATGAGACAACGCCGTTGGCTAGAATTGCTTGCAGATTACGATTGTGAAATTCGCTACCATCCTGGAAAGGCAAATGTCGTAGCAGATGCCTTAAGCCGGAAGGAACGAATCAAACCACTCCGAGTTAGATCATTAGTTATGACCATTCATCTAAAATTACCATCACAAATTCTCAAAGCTCAAACTGAGGCAATCAAGGAAGAAAACATCAAGGCTGAAAACTTACGAGGAATGGACAAGATTTAAAATACGTTCCTGAAGAAATCGTTGTATTAAAAACCAAATGTTGGTTACCACTTTTTAGTAATCTTGAGAGACTTTAATCCTGCACTGTGTCCCATAAATCGAAGTATTCATTCACCCAGTTTTGACAAGATGTATCAGGATCTAAAGAAACTCTATTGGTGGCCTAACATGAAGGCAATCATCGCTGAATATGTTGGCAAATGTTTGACATGTTCTAGAGTTAAGGCAGAATGTCAGAAGCCATCCGGCTTACTGGTACAACCGAAGATTCCTATGTGGAAGTGGGAAAGAATAACGATGGATTTCATCACAAAACTACCCAAAACATCAAACGGACATGACACAATCTGGGTCATTGTCGATCGCCTTACCAAATCCGCACATTTCATCCCTACCCGAGAGACAGATAGTATGGAAACCCTTACAAGATTGTACATAAAGGAAATAGTCTCCCGGCATGGAGTACCAATATCTATCATCTCGGATCGTGACAGTCATTTCACGTCCAGATTCTGGCAATCATTACAAAGTGCTTTGGGTACTCAATTAGACATGAGTACGGCATATCATCCCGAAACTGATGGGCAAAGTGAAAGGACCATCCAAACACTCGAAGACATGCTTCGAGCCTGTGTTATAGATTTTGGAAAAGGATGGGAAAAACACTTACCATTAGTAGAATTTTCTTACAATAACAGTTACCATGCCAGTATTAAGGCAACACCATTTGAGGCACTTTATGGTCGAAAGTGCAGATCACCTGTTTGTTGGGCCGAAGTTGGAGATGTTCAACTTACGGGACCATAAATAATCCATGAAACCACTGAAAAGATAGTGCAAATTCGACAACGCTTGCAAGCTGCAAGAGACCAGCAGAGAAGTTATGCCAATGTAAGGCGAAAGCCTTTAGAATTTCAAGTTGGAGATCGTGTTATGTTAAAAGTATCACCTCGAAAAGGTGTCATTCGTTTTGGAAAGCGAGGAAAGCTTAACCCCTGGTACATTGGACCTTTCAAAATCCTTGAACGGATTGGCCCAGTGGCATATAAACTTGAGCTTCCTGAAGAGCTCAGTAATGTCCATAATACTTTCCACATTTCTAATCTAAAGAAATGCTTATATGACGAATCCTTTGTCATTCCAATGAAAGAACTTCGACCCGATGACAAACTCCATCTATATATATATATATATATATATATATATATATATATATTATATATATTATAGATATATAATATATACTTTATATATACCACCTTTTTACAGGGAAATTTTTCGCTTTATTCCATTATGTAATGTGGTTTACATAACTAAAGTAAACGAGCTCACGCAACCTCTACCAATGCCATCTATATCTATGTTTATATCATGTAAACATCCTAATATGTCAAGTCTATATCTTAATATCATTTTTACCAAGTACATTATCCATTTAACATACCATTTACAACGTTATATCAAAACAGACTTTATCCGTTAACGTTTATATCAAAACCCTAATTATATGTAATGTATACATATAATGAATGTGCAGCTTCAAGCTATGTACAAGTTGTTACATGATAGATTTGATTATCTTTTCCTCCTAAATAAAGTTACACTTTTCTAAAGCCCCTGTACAAGTGGAATAATTGCAAGAAAACTAAACTAGGTCATTTTTACCTCCTACATCACTTTGTTCTTACTACCACTCTAGCACAAGGTACAAACACTTAATGCATGACTTCTAAACCCTAAACCTAAACCCTAAAATATCCTAAATCCCTATTCTAAAACCATAAACCTAAACGAAACCTAAATCTAATTTCATTTTAAACCTAAAACTAAATCCTAAACCTTAAAACTAAACCCTAAACCTTATTCCTAAACCCTAATCTTAATCCTAAACCTTAAACTATCCTAAACCCTAACCTTAACTCGAATTAAAACCCTAAACCCTAAGCCGAAACCAAAACCAAAACCAACCCGACATCCTTTATTTCTTTTTAAACCTATTTTTAAGCTAAGCTAGCTCCCTAACACCTTTATGACTTCACCACCATGTCACCAAGTAGCTACCCAAGCACCTTACAAGCACCTCCTTCACCTCCCTTGGTCACCAAGTCTTATTGTCACCTCCTTGTCACTCCATTGTAACTGAACCCCCTCAACACCTTTCCACCTTACATTGCTACCTCTATAGCCCATAATACTCATCACTAGCCTTCCTTAGTCACCACTCTACAACACTTGATCCTTACATCAAGATAACTTAGGCACTAAGGGTTATATGAGCCCTATATATAGCTGAAACACACACTCTTTCAATCACCCTCAAAAAACTCATCACAAAAATTGGAGTTTTACTCTAAATCAGGACCAGGAGGGAATTCACGAGATAGTCCCTTAAGTCAGTAATAGAAGCCAAGAATTTAGAGAAGGAGGTCTGAGATCCATATCTAGGCGTTTAACTCAAACAACCCATTTCGACCCATTTTAGCTCAAGTAAGCTTATAATCTTGTTCAATAAGCTCATAATCTGTTTTAGAATGTTCATAAGACTCCTAAGATACTTTTGAACCCTTGTTAAAACCTTGAATCCTCAAATACCCATGCGTTTGTATTAAACCCTAAAACAACCCGTTTTGGATTTTCTAGCATCGAATCCTTGTTTCTAAACTTTTGTTTGTTAAAAATCTTATTTAGCACTTATTCTAATAGCCATGACCTGCAAAACTCTTTTGGATTTTAAAAATATCAAAATTATGAATTTTGGACTTGATTTGCAAATGTTTTCATGCATAGGGGTATATATCATAACTTTCTGAAATTTATAACTAGAGGGGCTGAAAATGTCATTTTCCTAAAGCTATAACTACAAGGGGCTGTTTTACCAAGTTTTAAAGTTAAAGGTTTAAATTATATATACTTTATATATAAAGGACTAAATTTGTAAAAGTTTATAAATCAAGGATATATATTGCCATTTTTGCAAACTTAAAAAATATAAAATATAATATTTTTATATATAATTTAAAAATATATATTAATTATTATACGACTCGATTTATTAAAACCCGACACATTTTATCGCTATTAATCAACGTCGACGCCATTAGAAAACAATTGTTATATATTAAGTATTTTATCATCGGACTAACTTTTAAAGAACTTAAATGTTTATCGTATCACGTAACTAGGGAATTTCATGTGAGGGGTTCCATTTAGGTATTTGTTTTGACGAGTTTGCTGGGTTTACGATTTAAAGTGCCCTGACTCCTCAAACGATACTACATGGCCTCTGGATTATGATAGCCTGAACAGTGATACAATATTTCCATAAAATAATAAATCAAATGTTAAACTTCATGAAGTTTTGAAAGATAGACAACAATTAAGATTGACATAATTACTCAGGTTGCGTGACGAGGCCGTTACTTTCACTTGATATACTTTTGCCATCATAAGATTTTCCCTGTTAAGGTGAGTTCATAGCTCGGATTTAAATCTTCTATTGTTCATAAACCCAGAGGGGGATACATGGCTATAAATCATGAAACAAGTAATTTTTCCACTGTATGTTATTTCTGATGCATTATTGCATAATTCCTTACTTTTTCCATGAAGACTCTACTATCATGAACCGTGAATTATTTTTCGGAGTAAAGGTGGAATGTGTGAATAGATCTATTTGGGACTGAGCTTCCCGTTGGTGATACTTATACTTTCTAAGTACCAACGCACTTCATTTGAATCACTATGCGGGTGTTTGGCATGGGCACCGTTGGGGCAACTTCTTATGATTATTGATTATCTTAAGGTCTCGATGTCATGAGCTTAGGGCAATAATACTGTTTTCTATAATTATTGTACTCATTGCAATTATTACACTTATGGGTGTATAATAACGCAACCCACTATTGAACTTGTATTCAAACTGTTTATCATAAACCTATGAATTTCACTCAACCTTTGTGTTGACTTTTTAGTTTGTTTTCACTCAAGTACATGAGCATTTATGTGCGGAGTGGCACGGACTTGAAGATGGCTAAACTGTTATCATTCAAACTTTATGTTTCTAGATTTTGGGACCTCTGTTTGTAAAAACTCTGATGAAATAATGAATGATAACTTATCTTTTAAAAACGTCTCTTTTGAGTCATTTTCTATGATTATGATTGTTGTACTATGAAATACTACCCTAGATTAGCTTCCGCTGCTATATGTCAAAAATGGGGGTGTTATATTTTGGAATGCTTTCTTAAGCACTACTTGTGGTGATACATCATATACATGAGTTGACGAAGGCCATTTAAGCTGGTAATCCCGTGTATCCATTCAATCTGAAAATAATGAAAATAATACAACTTGAACAGATAAACCACATTGCTTTATAATTCGTCAAGTTAAATCATCAAAACTCATAACAAACACAAAACAATCAACAAAGCATTATAAGTCATACCAACCACTAAACCCTAAATAAAATTTAGCATATAAAATCATGTAAACCCTATTTATAAAATTATGTAATTAGTTTTGACTTTCTATTACTAAAACAGTTAGTCACCACGGGATCAGAATTAATGTTGGTTTAGGGTTCATACCTCAAAATTGTTCAATGAGAAGATTAAATGTAAGTTAATCCATATTACATACCTTGAAGGAAAAAATCAGAGCTAGCACTTTGCTTCTTTCATATGATTTGTTTTTTTTACACCTTTAAACAATCCTATTCGATTAGTCAATGTGATTTATAAATTAAGGTTACAATCTGATGGATGTCGTATAGAGCTTTTGAAGTTTTGTGTCAAGAAGGCGGTTTTGTTTGATTCAATTTTGGTTTTAACCCCTAAGTTATTTGTGAATTCACTCCGTTCTTTTTAAAGTTTTTTTTATTTAACTTTTGACACATATGTTTTTGTACAAATTTTTTTTTGAAAAAACTTATAAAAATGAAATTTTAAAATTTTTAGTCAAATAAAGAAATATTTAAGGGTTTTATTAAATATATTTAAAATATAAAAATCAATTTAAAGGGAATCATACCTAATAAGGAAACATTCTTTTTTTAAAATACGAATGCCCTCACTTTTCATTTTCCTTTACTAGATAAAAGATAAGTATAGTGTACTTGAAATAATACAACAATGTAAATTATAAAGTTATATCAACACCTAATAGTTTTCGTTTAGTTTATAAGTCGAAACAATGTTTTTGTTACTGTAACACCCCCAAAATGGGTCGCAGCGGAATAAGGATCCGGGGCATGTTACTTCAAGAGCAACAGCAACAAGATAAAATATAAGAACGAACAAAAGTGTTTAAACTGATATCATTGGATTTAAAAGATATATTACAAAAAGCTTATGCTTTACCTAGTTCTTTGTTTCATGTTACAAAAGTCAACATTTATTTCCCAAAACATGTATACATAAGTTTTAACTGTACAATCAAACTTATCCAAAAAAACTTTTTTTTGGCCAATATTTTTTTCCTTGGGGGGGGGGGCATCTCGGCCTAATGACCTCTGAAAACATTGCTTAAAAACATCAACAAAATTGTTGGTGTATTCTTAGTTAATGTATTTAAATTATGCAGGACCGCAAGACTTTCACGTGATGTTTACAACATATGCCAACAATCACAAAACCAGATTACTGTTGCACTAAGCTCATGACACCGAAGCTCAACCTATATTTGCTATTTTAGCAGTTATTTGCCCGTACAGATGTTGTAACCCAGAAACATCTAAATCCGACATGAGTCAACGGTTCGTTCATAGTGATAGATATTCACCCAAACGGGAGGTTAAATCACCAATAGATCTATTTATATTTCATTCGCGCTCACATAATGTAATTCACAACTACATCTATGCAATTAACAGTTCATGAATAATGGGCTCAGGAGGGTGAGGGCCGGCTATCGCTACTTAGGCAAACATAATCAATATACTTTCAACACTTGCCGTCAATTTATAAAAAAAGCATGTTCTCAACCCCAAATAATAATAAATCAGTAAAAACATGTAAAAAGTGGGCTATGAACAACACCTGAGTCAGATAGCTCAATTTTAATCTCAGATAAAACGTCACAACAAGTCGTTAACGCACCTATTTAAATTAAGGCTGTATAAGTACTGAGTACTTTAATTAACATCGAATATAATCTTATAGTTGTTACATGTACTATGTTGGGACTATCATAAATAAAGAGGTCATGACATGACGTACGAGGAGTTTAGGACACTTTAAAATCTAAACCCAACATTCATCGTTACGCCATCCGAAGAGGCCTCATTATGAAACTCCCTAGTAATATAGCACTTTGATAACACCACTCAATAGGCTAATTGCAATCACCGGACTATTATTTTATTTGAAATTAGTATTTATAAAGTGAAACGTTTAGAAATATTACTTTTCGAAAAATGGACCTAATTGGTAGTTTTTTAAGTGCCCGTTGCTGCGTTTCTTACGTCAAGTCTTCGTAGTAAGACGGCGATCAAAATATTACATTTAAAGTTTTAATTTCTGTGTTGAATAGTAAACATTACTGTTCAACAACAGCTCATTTGTCGTTTTTAGGCTTTAATCTAGCGGATAACTCGTAATCGCGATATAACCTTATTCGTTTGAACTCCCGATTTTAGTGATCCTTCGAGTCGTTCACGTTTTTAAAGAGGTATTATATTTTTTAAGATAAAACTCTCTGATTGTGATAGTGATCTTTTTACTGTTATAGTTTAATAATAGCGCTCCTTTATAAACTTTATATCGGAAATGTCGTAATTTACTCGTTATTAGTTCCGTTTGACGTTCTTGCGTGTACGATCTCGTAATCAAATGTTATATCATAATTTAGATGTTTTTAAACTCCAAAGTGGCTGTAATGAATAGTAACTTTTTATAAAAATAGTTTTATAAAAGTTTTTATAGTCGTAAACTCGTTTTTAACGTATCTTTTTCGTTATAGATCGGTTTTTCAAGTTTCTTATCATTATGGAATCGTCATGAGGCGTATTATTTTTATAAAATATCATCACCTACTGTCTAAGATTCGAATTAAAACAGCCCATATGTATTTGTATGATTAACTTTATAAAAACTTGTTTTTATGTATTATTAACATAGTAATTTACTATAAAAACCCTTATAACCATATTTTACATATGTGGTACTTATAATAAAGTCTAATATCATCCCTAGTCCATGTAATTTCATTGTAACAAGTTTAATCCTTTTACTTTCATTATTTTCACATGTGAAGTTTAAGAAAACTTATAAAACCCTAATTTGCCTTAAACATGTTTATACTTAATCCATAAGTTAACATACTTTTATATTTACTTTTCCATGATATTTATAACATTAGGACATGAGAATAAGTGTATAAATTGATAAACTCAAATAAAAATCCATTTTATACATTTAAAAGTCATTAGTGGTGATTATGGCTATATTTAACATGTAATACATAAAATCATAAGAAAGAAAAGTATAAAGGATTTAAGAAAACCTTAGTAATGATGTAAGAGATGTGAAATAAGTTCTAAACCCGTGTTTAGATTCAAAAATAAAGCTTCCAAGCTTATAACCCAAGATTAGGTTTTCAAAACCCTAATCCTTCCTTTTTCTTCTTATTTCTTAAAAATGAAGAACCAATGCTTCTCAACACCTTAGAGTACCTTAAGTATGTTGTGTAAAGGGTTATATGATCTTACAAAATCAAGTTATGAATTTTGTTTTGTGGCTAAAGTGTGCCGTGGGTTTTGTATGAGAAAAGAGAGAAAGAAAATGAGATTTTGGTTAAGTATAAGAGTTGTAAACTTTTGCCATGCATGCATGCTTATTTATAGTATAAATATCTTGTTAACTTAACCCTAGTTACTTTCTAACCCTAGTTAAGTTAAGCATGACAAGTTGGAAAAATGTGTAAGAGTTTACTTTATGTTAATATCTAGATATTATGAAAATGATGACTCTTGGTCCTATCTTCTTAAAATTCGGCATATATATATATAAATGATGTAATTTTTGATTATTTTGAGTATTGGGTATAATCGTGGGTATTCGTTTAGGCGTAGTTAGGTTTTAGAACTTCCGGGTATGCCTAAACGTATTTTATTATGAAACGTAAGCATTTTACGTAGCCAATAAAAATAAGATGAACAAAGTTATTTATTATCCTCATAATAATCATATAACACTTGCTTGATGTAAACATTTAATCGTTTAATACCCGTTTACATTGTATGATCATTTTCAGTTTACGCGATTTAACTTAAAGTTTACGGTTTAAGAGTAAACGCGTAAAACCCTAAAAATAAATTATGAATTACATAATGTCATACAATGACCTAAAATACGAGGTGTTATAGTCTCCCCCCGTTAAATGAGCCTTGTCCTCAAGGCTTATCACACAGCACTTGACGACGGTGCAGTCTTGGTGAAGAGGTGTGGATATTTCTTCTTGAATTGATCTTCACGTTCCCATGTAAACTCAGGACCTCTCTTGGAGTTCCATCGAACCTTGACTAATGGGATACGGCTTCGCTTCAACCGTTTAACTTCACGATCTGTGATTTCTATCGGTTCCTCGACAAACTGAAGCTTGTCATCAAAATGAAGTCCATCCAACGGAACGGCTAAGGGTTCGTCGGCATAACACTTCTTTAAGTTGGACACGTGAAATGTATTATGAACTCTGCTCAGCTCCTCAGGAAGCTCGAGCTTGTATGCAACGTCTCCAACCCTTTTTATTACCTTGAAAGGTCCAACAAACCTGGGATTTAATTTCCCTCGTTTGCCAAAACGTACAACCCCTTTCCAAGGCGAAACCTTGAGCATCACTTTATCTCCAACCTCAAACTCCATCGGTTTACGCTTTAAATCAGCGTAGCTCTTTTGTCTATCACGAGCAGCTTGCATCCTTTGTTTAACTTGAATGATTCTCTCAGTCGTCTCTTGTACTATCTCTGGACCGGTGAGTTGAACTTCTCCAACTTCAGCCCAACAAACAGGCGAACGACATTTTCTACCGTAAAGTGCCTCAAAGGGTGCAGCCTTAATGCTAGCATGATAACTGTTATTGTACGAAAACTGCGAACAATGGCAAATGTTTACCAACCTTTCCAAGGTCGATACACAAGCTCTAAGATATCTTCGAGAGTTTTGAATAGTTCTCTCACTTTGTCCGTCAGTTTGAGGATGATATACAGTACTCATATCCAAGTTAGTACCCAAAGCCTTCTGAAGTGACTCCAGAATTTCGATGCGAAAACCTGGTCAAGATCACAAATAATTGAGACCGGTTCCCATGCCTGTTACTACTTCCTTCAGGTAAATCTTGCTAGTTTCTCCAAAGGGTCAGTTTCTTACATGGTATAAAGATTGCTGACTTTGTAGCACGGTCAACAATTACCCAATTGTGTCATACCCGTGTGATGACCTCGGAAGCTTTGTGACATAATACATCGTGATATTGTCCCACTTCCATTGAGGTATTTCGGGTGTGTACCAACAAAAACCCGAATGTCTCTGATGTTCGGCTTTAAAAACTTAGCACAGGTCAACGCACTTGCTAACATAGGTTGGCGATATCAGCTGTTTTTATTGGGCCACCAATTTACTTCTTTACGTATTGGTACATTTCTCGGAACCTGGATGGATAGAATACTTGGATTTATGGGAACTCGTGCATGAATCACCGTCCGCAAATCGGCCAATAACAGGTAACCACTCCTGCCATTGAGGCATAGGGTTCCATCCGTACGAGTTCCAAACTTTCCGTTTCTAATTGCCTCTGGATTTTTAGCCCCTCCCGCCCCCTGTACTCCCTTCCATGACCTGCCTAACCCTCCCACCTCTACTTCCTCACTCTTGATGTTTTCTGGTTTCCGTGCTTCAGTCTGAGCATTCAAGATTTGCTTAGGAGATCAAGCCCAATTGGACGGTCCCCACATCCTCCACTCGCTCGGCTTTCGCTCTCTCCAACAGTGGTTCCCGTGATAGAGATATGAGCTCAAAGCATCAGCAACGACATTTGCCTTCCCTGGGTGATAACGAATATCGCAATCGTAATCACTCAGCAACTCTAACCATCGGCGTTGTCTCATGTTCAATTCCTTCTGATTAAGAATATGCTGTAAACTCTTATGATCAGTGAACACCGTACACTTGGTACCATACAGATAGTGTCTCCAAATCTTCAGAGCAAACACTACTGCTCCAAGTTCCAGATCATGAGTAGTATAGTTTTTCTCATGGATCTTTAACTGGCGTGATGCATAAGAAATCACCTTTTCTCTTTGCATCAACACAGCGCCCAAACCCTTCTTTGAAGCATCGCAGTATACGATAAAATCTTCACTTCCTTCGGGTAAAGCCAGAATTGGTGCACTACACAACTTCTGCTTCAATAACTGGAACGCTGCCTCTTGTTTGTCACCCCACTCAAACTTGACCTTCTTTTGAGTGAGCTTCGTCATTGGTTTGGCAATCTTTGAAAACCCTTCAATGAATCGCCGATAATACCCAGCAAGACCTAAAAACTGACGAATCTCCGTTGGTGTTTTAGGAGATGCCCAATCTTTAACGGATTCGATCTTGGCTGGATCTACGTGAATGCCTTTATTATCAATCACGTGACCGAGGAACTGTACTTTGGGAAGCCAAAATTCACACTTGGAAAATTTTGCATACAACTCCTCTTTCTTTAACAACTCCAGTATTATCTTCAGATGCTCTTCATGCTCTTGCTTGCTCTTGGAATAGATCAAAATATCGTCAATAAAGACAATTACGAATTTGTCCAGATAAGGTTTGCACACTCGGTTCATGAGGTCCCCAATTTTTTAATACAGCAGTGCGTTGGTCAAACAAACGGCTTTGACTTGGAATTGTAATGTCTTATTCGAGTTCTGAAGGCTGTCTTCGAGAATGTACTTCTTCTCGATCCTTCAATTGGGATATCCTGACCTTTGGTCGATTTTTGAGTAAACACTCGACCTTGATGTTGGTCGTTAATGTTCTTAAATTCTCGGTAGTGGATAAACGGCTTCTGCACCGTTAGTTTGTTTAGTCTCCCGATAATCTATGCACATACGTAACGATCCATCTTTCTTCTTACGAATAGAAATCTGGAGCTCCCCTTGGTTGATGAACTAGGTCGTATTATTAGCTGGGTCCGGATTGTCGTGTTGTTGTTCGCCAATTCCTTCATTTCGTTGGGGCAATCGATAGGTGCCCGTGCTACTGGTGCAGCTACTGGTACTTGATAGATGTGAATTTACACTTGTTGGTGGTGGAAGGCTTGCAAGTCCTCGGGAAATACTTCGGGGTAATTTTTGACGATCGGGACATCTTCCTGTTGCGGCGGCTTCGACTTGGGGGGGGGGGGGGGACTCCAGTTACTTGACGGTAATATGTGCCATTAAATTGTCGTGTCATTCCGGGTTGCAAATTATTAGGGCACTTGGTGCTCTGAGTGGTGGGTGTATCAGTGGCCAGCGTGGTTGGTATACGTCCGGTTCTCCATGTAATAATGTAAGTGTGGCGCGCCCTTTCTGGATGACGGCGTCGTTCGTGCGTGTGACTCAAGTCTAGTCGCCGGGTGGGAGGGGGGAATCCTTTGCATGCATGGATGTCTGATGTTGGTACTGGGCTTATGGCTTGTGTGACGACGGGTTATGCTGGGGGCGATTTTGGTTCGGGCTGCCAATGGAGTCCAGTGGGTCCGCTTAGGGCGGGGTTGGACGTGGAGTAATGATGAGTGCGATAAGGGTGTTAATCGGTGACGTTGTTGTGGGGGGGGAGTGTGGTTGATTAGATAGTTTGGTGGTGTATCAGTTTAGGAGTGAAGGCATACTGGTGATTTGTTTTGGTTGATCTTTAGGGGGGGGTGGTGTTTAGGTAAAGGACTATTAGGGGGGGGCGGGGGGGGGGGAAAGCGAGTAGAAATATTGGTCTTTTTTGCAACGGTTCGTTGACCACTGCTGAAGTGTGCGAGCTTTCTATGTAACGTAGGAGGATCTAGACCAGTCAATTTTCTTTACGTCTGTATTCTCGTCGACTCCACTGGGTCCTTATGTGGATACCACGATCTATTTTTTGTGTTTATTTTTTCATCTTGTGGTTTAGCTTGTGGGTGATTGCTGTGTTTTTTTTCTGCCGGTATATTTGCTTGTAATCTGTGGTTTTTTTTAGAGCTTTCTTTTAGTATTTGAAGGTGTTGCATATGTTGTTTATTTGGAGTTATTTCGTATTTGGGTGTGGGGTTTGGTTTTTTGGGAGTTGTTTTTAGATTGCATTGGTGCAGAAGCCACGGGGGGTTGTTCAAAAGGTAGTAGGCAGCTGCGATATAGGTAACAGCAATCTTGTTGGTTCGGCTGGGAGTTGTTTGTTGTGTGTGGGGCGCGGTTTTTAACAAATTTGTGGTCGTTTTAAGTTTTTTGTTGTTGAGAGTTTACTTCTATGTGGTTTAGTGAGACTCGGTATAAGTTGGAGAGGTGGCTTCTTTTTTCTGGTTTGTTGATTGAATCTTTTATGAAATGATTATTTCTCTTCAGTGTTTGTGTCGTCTTCGTTTTATTTTTTTTGAATTTAGGTGTTGTTTCTTACTCTGTTTTTTTTATCTTGATGGGTTAATTGTTCACGGTGAATCATATATTATCTGGACGGGCTATCTTAAGTTTTTTGTTTTTCGAAAGATGTTGGGGATGTTGTGTGCATGGCTGTAGCATAGCAGTTATTATTGGGTTGGGTGAGTTGTTTTTTTTCTATGCTGTGTTTGCGGTGGGTTTTATGTCTGAGGTGCAAGCGAGAGAGGTGGGTGTGGTGCGGGTTTGTTCGCGGGGGTTTGTGGCGTTGATCCAGTGTTCAAGTGGATGGGTGGTGCTATTGGTGTTGGTTAGGGTGGGGAGGGCTGATGTTGTTTGAGTGTTTGGGGTGTGAGGGCAGCTTGGGGGGTCGTAGTCTGATATGTTACGAACGTATTTGTCATGTACTATATTTAATTTAGCTTCTTGGTTTTTTTTTTGGCTTTTTTTGATGGGTCTTTGAATTTTTTGTTAGTTTTGTTTCTTAATTTTCTGTGTATTTTTTTTTTAACTTTATCTATATTTTTTTTTTTTACTTTTCTGTTTGTATTCTTATTGTTTTTCTTTTAATTTTTAGGTTATTGTTTATTTGTTTTTTTTCTTTTTGTTTTTTTTTTAGTATTAATTGTCTTTGTTTCTTAATCCGATTAATTTGTTTCCATGTGTTGATTTTTTTTTGTTCTTAGTTTTTGATTGTTTTTGTGTGTCCTTTTGTTTTTGTATTTTGTTTTGTTTTCAATGTTTTATTTTTTTGTTTTTCTCTGTGTCTTCGTTAGGGTTTAGAGTAGGTTCTGATAGCGTGGGATTGGTGGGGATGTAGAGTGTGGGGTTTTCTGTGGTGGCTCAGAGAGATATGGAGGAGGGTCTTGGGGGGTGGTGGTTTGTTTTAGTTTTTTTGGATTATTTCTGTTTTTTTAGTTTGAATTGGGTTATTATAAGATATGCTTAGTTTTGTTAATTAAAGTCAAAAGAGAATATATTAGAAATAAAAATATACTCATATAATAAATTAAAAATAGTATGAAAAACACGATATATTATGAAGGATTCAGAGATGTGCTTTGAAAAAATAGAAGTGGAAATGATGAAAATTAATTAAATGATTAAAAAATGTTAGAATATTAGTAAAATAATAAGGGAGAGAGATAGAAGTAATAAATTATGTCTATTTAGTAGAGAGAGATATAAGTGTAAATAAAAAAACAAGAAAGTAAAAAGAAAATAGTATTAAGATGTAAACAGAATTTAGACAAACCAACAAACTCTAATATAACAATGTAGAATCAAGAATATGTTGGACGCAGTAAAAAGCCAAAACGATAAAAAATAAATTCAACAGATAAATTAGAATATAATAAAAACGAATAGCATTAATTCTCAGAAATATGAAATATTCAAAAAGTGAAGATACAAATGGAATAAATCTGTTAAATCAGAAAAAGGGAACATGATACTATAACTCAAACCCCCATAAATAGAAAAGATTCTCCGCATAAAAATAATAAAGAAATAACAAATGCTACAGAAACGAATATGAAATAAAATTTAGGTTAGAAAAGAACTAGATCCTAACTAAAAGTTATAAAATAAGTAAGATGACAAATGTATTGATAAATGATTAGCCAATGACGATTGATAGTTCAAAAAACTTTTGAAAGGTAAAAAATTAAACACTAGATTAGCAAAGAAATCCTGTACAATAAGAAATTAATGTTAATGAAACAGCTGTTAGATGACTAATTGTACGTCATACAGAAAAACAATACAAGAATTAAATACATATTTACCTAACTGACATATCCGTCATCTAGAAAAAAATAAATGATCATTACAAATACAAGATACAGAACTATTTTACAAAAGATTATCGAATAAATAAAAAAGAAAAGGCAATCCAATATCAAAAAATTAGAGCTTGTAAGAAGTATATATACACACAAATAAAAGATTTTTCATTCCTATTTAAAGACAAGGTGGAGAAACTGTAACAATTAAACCAAAAAAAAAAAAAAAAACAGAGTTAATAGAAAACAAAAGATTGATTATGCTGGTTCTCATGGTGATAGGGAATCTTCCACTAAAGTGGATGGTCTTATTTCTGGGCAGGAAGGTTAATTTCTTGCAGTGCATGAAGCAGACTATTGTGGCTACTTCTTCATCATATTTGCTGAGTATTTGATGCTGCTAGCCTGTGTGCACAGGTTCCTCTGGATTCAGAACCAGTTTGCTTACGAGTTATGGATTCAACTTCATGGGAGACCAAATCTTCATCGACTAAACCAGAGCACCTTTTCATTGCTGAAGATCCCAGTCTTCTCATCAAGGACCAAGCATTTTGAGATTAGGCATCACTTTATAAGAGATGCCAAGAGGAAGAACTTGATACAGGGGCTGAAGATTCTCACAATTCTCTCGTTAGTATTAATAAAATGTGAGAACCTCGAAATAATTCATGAATCAGAGGAAAATATCTCTAACAGAGTACATTTGAATGGGACCAAGGTTTTGTTAATATGGTGTCATATATGGACAGAATGAGTGAAATATAATGTGTCCGATAATTCAAAATTTATGCGCTCTTAAGAATATTAAAATAGGAGGTGTAGGTCAAAATTAGAGAGCCTTAAATAAGTTCTTCTTAGGTCTACAGGTGAAACAGTTGCCTGATGGTATTTTTATCAGCCAAGACAAGTATGTTAAAGACATGCTTACAAAGTTTGACATGGAATCTGTAAGAACTGCAACAACACCCTATGAAGCTGCTAAGACCAAATTGAAAGATGAAACTGATCCTCCAGTTAATGTACATTTGTACAGATCCATGATTGATACAGGTGCTGAAGATTCACACCGATGATAATGTGGCTGATTTACTGACCAAGGCATTTGATGGACCAAGATTTGAGTATCTGGTGGTTCATATTGGGATGGTGAATCCCTCTTTCGTGAATTGAGGGGAGGTATAAGCCTAAGGGGAGGCTTGTTGTTGTAAACTTGTATATTCTAACTTTCTTGCAGGTGGATATGGTGTTTTGTGGGATATTATTTTCTTGTGATTGCAGGTAGTCAATACGGCTGCTAGTTGTACATTCTTCCTGCTGACAGGCTGGTTTCTGCTGGTAGTACTATGATTCTGCTGGCATACTTCTGCTGGTGGATTCATTTCTGCCGATAGGGTGTGTGTTCCTGCTGTTTGCATGGTTTCTGCTGTTGGTTGATTCTTTCTGCTGGCGGAATACATTCATGCTGCTGGAGTTGTTTCTGCTGTCAATACATCTATTTATGCTGCTGAACTGGTTTGTGCTGGTAGTATCATGTTTCTGCTGGCTGATTTATTTCTGCTGGTAGTAACTTGTTTCTGCTGTCTCAACTTAGTTTCTGCTGTGCTCAGTTTGATATTGCTGGTCGGTTGGTCTCTGCCACTAGTCACTTAGTTTCTGCTGATGGGGTGGGGGGGGGGGGGGGGCCCCCCCCCCCCCCCCCCCCCCCCCCCCCCCCCCCCCCCCCCCCCCCGGGGGGGGGGTGGGTGGGGGGGCGGGGGCCCCCGGGGGGGGGGGGGGGGGGGGGGAGGGGGGGGGGGGGGGGGGGGGGGGGGGGAGGGGGGGGGGAGGGGGGGGGATGGTAGTCTCCAATCCATGCTGGTGTAACAATGTATCTGCTGAATGAATAGTTTGTGTGCTCATATATTAATTTTTCTGCTTGCCTTGTTTTTGCTGGTTTTAAGAGTGGATACTGATGGTTGATTTATACTGCTGGTCTTTAAAAGTGGAGTTGAATAGTTTTCGTTTTTTATCTATATTAATGGTGATTGCGGTTACCACTTTCCTGAACAGGTGGCGTAACAGTGCTATTTCACTTAATTATTTCAAATTCCAATGTTAAACTTTTACCCCCCCCCCCCCCCAATCAAATTAAAAAGGTTATCTTTTCATAAATTGGCAAAATTAAACTAATTATCGCAAATCTATTTTTCATCCTTTCCCAACATACACCAAAAATCATATGCTCTGTATACTCTGTATCTTAACCCTAACTTCAATCATCTACCCATGGCGGCATCAAGTACAAAAGATGATCACAAAGAATCGCATATTTGGGAAAAAAAAAAAACAAAGAGAGGCTGTGAGGACTTCAAGTTATCCTCAGTTATTTGGACAATCCCGTTATGTACGCTTTGACTCAATGAACTCCGGTCGTGTTTTGACTCATTAGTCAAACAATTTTTGGGAAACAGCTGTTTGTTTGCCCAATGATGCTGGGGTCTCATGACCTAGTCGCCACAATTGACGACCGTGAGGTGGTCATGGTGAGTATCTCATTGGGACTCTGTTAACAATTTACAAGGTGCACAAGGGCCATTTTTGACATGCCCATTAATGATATTCTTGAGGGTATGAGGGTTATTGGGTATCCGACGGATGGGACTCTTACTTTTCTTAAGATCCATTTATCTCCTCAATGGAGATTTTCTGGTGCACAGACACATATATGCAAATGTCTGGTCCTAAGTCTGGCAATTGGAATCAATTTCGAGTTTCCATTGCCACTAGTCCTTATTTGTTTGTCGACTGTAGGTATATAATTTCTCTTGATTTATTTTCAGAGGGGAATGATTGGGAATCTTAAGGCTATAAGCATAAAATTTTTAATGTACCAAGGTTTTTACATAGATTTGTGGCATTAGAGACAGCTGACCGATACCCCTAGATCAACATTTGAATTTTACTAGGTAAAGTTTGCCAATATGAATTAAAGGAGGGTCAGCCAATACCTTTGACAACCCCCATGCTTGCCATTGCTGCTGCTGGCAATGATGCTGCTGGTGGTGATGATGCTGCTAATGAGGATAATGCTGCTGCCAATGAAGCTGCTGGTAGTGCAGCTGAGGCACACCTTGTACCTCCCTCTCCTCTGGTTTCCCCTGTTAGGGAACCAACACCGGAGAGGCAGCCTGTATCTGAGAGGACCAACCTCTCCTTTCATACAATTCTCTGAGACAAAAATGGGTTGTCCCTAACCCTGTCTTACATGTTACAGACTGGAGACCATGGCTTATGTTCCTGTACATTTCCCATTAGGGATTTCTACTGCTGAGCCTGAGTTCTCCACCTACCCGCCAAGGCTAAGGACTTTATTTTTGAGGAGCCATTAGTATTTGGGCCCTGAACTAGACCAGCTGGGTATTGTGGACCCTTGATGTTATTGAACCTTTTATTTGGCACCCAGCCCATACCCCATGGGTAAATGTTGACACTGACTTTGTGGACCTCACTTTATCTTTGGTCCCCACAACCCTAGGCCTGACACTATCTTGAGCCTGAGGACCTTGATAATATCATTTCCATGGAAGATGACACCACTCATGATGGATTCCATGTGGAGTCACATGTTCGGCCCGATGATGCTCCTACACCAACAGCCGATGCTGCGGGATTAGGGCAGAGACCCTGCTCTACTAATGGTTTATCTGCAATAGCTTGGAATTGTGTTTGGGACGTAGTGGACTCTTGGAAACTGAGCTGGGAAATTCAAGAATTTATGGGGGTGCTATTTTGACTCTTGTCTCTAGTTTCAAGAGTTGGAGAAATTGGTTAATAAAGTTAAGGGAACACGGTTGGTGGTGATGCCTCAGCAGCGGCAGAAGGGGATGTAGATATTCAAGATGATTTGACCTCGATGATTATCACGTATGGCATCTACAGCTCTAGGTCATGATCTACGTGCGGTTCTCTTCTAAGGATGTGAGGAACGAGAAGATGGAGGAGGTTCCTCTTAAGGGTAAGCGGTCCGCTTCTCGGACGTGCTAGGACAAGCGTTTCCACTCCAGCCTTTGAGCAGTTTCAAGCTAATCTTTCTTGCTGGTGTTCGTCACTAAAACAGGCTGTCCCTGAAATGCCTGGTCCTTCTGTTGCTGCTGATACGGAAAGATTTCCTATGCCTGATTTGGATATACCTGCTGAGTTTCTTGCAGAGGATGCACAAGCCAGGAAACGCTTCGAAGAAGAACAGGCTAGTGAGCGGTTGGTTCAACGGTTACGGGCTGAGGATTTGGCTCAGGAAGACTTGCCAAATGTTTCTGAAGAGCGCGCAAAGGAATTAGACGATCTCATGATGCGTATGACAGAAACAGACTGGTTGACCTTGATGATGCAAGTTGGTTCTAATCCTGCATTGGCAAGAGAGTTGTTGGGAGCTGATGTAAACGAGGAGAACTTTATCGAGCGCATGAATGCTGTTAAGGAAAAGAAGAAGCGAGCCTTGGCAGATTTACGTTATCGAGCACTCAAGGGTAAGCCGATGAAGAAATCTGAGGTCACACAGATGATGCGCAACTTGGTTAAGAATCAATGGTGTGCAGCTCATAATGGTACCATCACGATGAAAGACGTCAAGGCTATGAATAAACAACAGTTGATTGAAGAGTACGAGTATATTTGCAGACGCCTTGAAAAGGATCGCTTGTTGAGTGCTCAGTACAACCTTTTTCGACCCAAGCCTGCCATTACTGAGCCTCCTTCTAAGAGACAAAGGGTTGAACGTGTTTCTTCACAGCCAGCTAGTGTTCCTGCTGCTACAACTCTACCTGCTGATGATCCTGATTCTGCTGGTGGTGGTAGTTCTAATCCTGCTGGTTCAGCTACTCCTATGGCTGGCTCTGCTGCTTCCAATACTGCTGGTGGTGCATTTGGTGCTACAGTTACTGACTCTACTGTCACCACTACAGCAGCTATGGATTCTGCTGGTTCACGCCGTAAGATTGGAGTTTCACCGTTTGCAGATTCTGCTGCTGGTCCTTCACCTTTCCTCTCATCCATCGCAGGTGGACCTTCACCGTCCAATGTATCTACTGATCAAATACCAATTGCTGTCCTGTTTGAATCCACATCAGGGGGTATTAATGAGTTTTTCCTTGAAAGTGATGAGGAAGAGCAGATTGGTATGTCACGAGTTGTTGCTGACCCTGACTCGGATGACGAAGTGATTGCTGAGATTATCTTTAGGGGTAAGTCTATTTCTGGTGATGGTGTTGTGTTTGTGGACAAGCTACCTGATGATGAGATTGTTGATCCACGGGTTAAGGTTGAAACCGTTTCTGAGTCTGCCTCTTCTCCTCCTCGGTCTCGTCGTAAACATCTTGGGGTGAGAAGTGATGACTTCCTATGGGATAAACCTGTTGAGGACTTTTTCAGTTCTGAGAGTGAGAGTGATGATGACATGGAGAATTATATTCCCCCTCTTCCATATGGTGCATTTAAAGATTGGGAGATTGTGAGTTGTCCGCCTGGTAACAATTATATTCATGTTTATTATCAGGAGAACAGGCGGCGAAAGTACTTTACCTACTTGAAAGAGTTGCTACCTCATGTTTATCGTGAGGATCTCCTTCTTTTGCGTCGACGGATGAATAGGTACTTTCGGTTAAACCCAGAAGTAGATGTTGGTTTAGAACTCTGGAGGGATGTGAATATGTTGTGTCATTCACTTCATACTGATGACGTGGAAGACTTTTGGCGTACACAAGATGAATGGATTGTGAGTAGCTGGAAGTTGTATCCTAAGAGTTCTGTTCATGTCCTGGATTTGACGAATGGGAAGACTGTGTATATGTTTGTGGACAAGTTCTATCCTATCCGGGCAACACTGCTTGAACGTATGTTACGCCACAGGCTCACAGTTCCACCCTCGTATTGTCGGGATGTTGTTGTTGCTGGGAATATCATTCAAACGATCCAGGATGGCTTACGACAAGCATATGAGTGTCTTGCATCTGATCCTATGTAAGTTGTTTCTGAGTTAGTGTTTGTAGTTACTTCCATAGTTTTGTTACTTTGTTTTAAAAAATAAATTAAAAAAATAAATAAATAAATAAATAAATAAAAATATACATATGTACTCTTAGATAGTTTTAAATATTAGTTTCTTTTGACAACATAGCATTTAACATCCTTAGATTTAGATACATCCTTGTAATAGTATAGTGTTGTATAACTTTGGTGTTAGTGCTTGCACTGCACGACAAATGGTTTTCAGCTCACCATGGCTAACAGCCAAGAAAGAGTCTGGCTCACCATTGCAAACGGCTTTGGTATGGTTCTCAAATCCATTCATGGTTGACAATTTACCAAAAATTGTATGGTATTCAATGCACCATAGTATTCATACTGAAGCATGGCTACTCCAGAGCAAACGGCTAGCTGGTAAAGAGTTATCAAATCCGCGTATAGCTGATGATATTCACCAAAAATTGTGTGGTATTCAATGCACCATAGTATTAATACTAAAGCATGGCTACTCCAGAGCAAACGGCTAGCTGGTAAAGAGTTATCAAATCTGTTAATAGCTGATGATTTGCTCAAAATCATATGGTTATCATAGTTAGTACTGATAGACTTAAAGTTAAGTCTGTTAGTTATAGTTAGTACTGATAGAAATAGTTAGTACTGTTAGTATAGAAGTTAAGTCTGGTAGAGCAGGTAAAGGCTTATCGAAATCTACTTATGTTGCTGCAAAGACTGGAAGCTGCTGTTCTTTGATGTTGCTACTTCATTTGATTAATCCTCTTGCTTCGAGAAGATCTATCTAGAAACTTGGAATTAACGGAGTCAAAACCAAGTTTAGGGGAGGATTGTTGGGAATTATTGAAAACGATTAAGTGTCGTTTCTGCTGTTAGAGATGTTCGTTTCTGCTGGCAGTTCAAGTAGTGTTTCTGCTGATTATGTTCCTGCTGGTCATGTTCTCATTTCTGCTGACAGATATAGAATCTGCTGATCTTATTTATAGATGTGATTATTGTTACTGGCAGAATTATATTTATATTTAGAGTTAATTCTCATATAGATAGGAATGAGATATATTAGGAAGAGATTGATGTATATCTCTTACGCGTTTTTAGTTATCTTGTTTAGCAATTTAGGGTTTCTTCTCTATAAAAGAAACCTTTAGCATTAGGGTTTTGTACTGATTACGCATTACACAAACAGTTTATTATCAATAGAGAGATCCATAGAGGATCATTGTTTATATTTGTTCTTCTTTATACTGCATTGTTTAGTTTCCGCCTAAACAATTGTTAGAGTCTCTCACGTAAATACTTGTGATTACATAAGTACTATACAACCACAAAGGCTAGAAGATCTATCTAGTTCTAGATCCTAACAAAACCTTTCTTGAAAGAACGCTCTAAGAACTTTTGAAAGACCTTGGTAAACTTGATGTTTATTGGGTATGAAATGGGGGAGAGATGGCAGATTTTGTGTGGTTGATGGTGAGTGAAATAAGCTAGGAAGTATCTTGTTATAATACCATTTAGGTAGAGTCAAAAGGATGGTTTACTACTCACAAGTCCTTGTATGTTCTAATATAGCATGATACCATGTGATCCTCTCTTTAGGATGTGGGAATGAGAAGGGTACCCAGGATATTGCATGCCATGTTTACTTGTGAAGTGTGTGAGCATAAAAAGGGAAAATAGGTATTACAAAGTAGGAAAGAACTAGTTTGAATAATCCCCATAGGGCCGGATATGGACAAGGAGAAAAAGAAGTTTTATTTAAAATTTAAGTGTGTGTGAATGTGTATATATGTATTAGTTAAAGTATTAAGGGTATTGGGTATGTTGTGCATGCATGCAAATGCAAAAATGTTGTCATGACATGCACTCATCTCAATAAATGCTAGATATAAAAACAACACATGTATATTACAAGTAAAACTTAAGACTAAATAAAATATACAAACATACATATAAATTATACATCCAAATGGAAGTCATATAACACATATTTTAAGCAACCTTATATTTGATTTCTATGACTCAGCAGTAAACGTTTAAAGTTGTTTTTTAGTTACGCGAACATATAAACCTAACGGTTTAACACGTAAAAGTAAAACACTAAATGTTTAAACAGGTAAAAAGTTTTAATTTATTAACATGTAATGACCCTCGAACACTAAGGATTGTCACTTTATATCCAAGCTTTTAACACAACGCTAAGATCTTCTTTTTGCGGGTCCATGGAAAGTCATACGATCTTCCTACTTGCAGTCGACTACATGGCTTTTTGAAGTCTTCTCTGACACATATCCTTCTTTAGGGGACGACCCACCACGCATCTTCGACGAGAGAGTCATCCCCCCCCCTTTTTTAAAAAATCGCGCGTATAGGATGGAACCACAAAACACAACAATGAACACACATGACTGGAGAATAAACGTTAAAACTATGAAAAAACTGGATTCCAAATCCTTCTAACCCTCATCACTCATTCACAAAATGATTTCAAAGTAACCAGAAGAAATAAATGTTGAAAACTCTTTGAAACAATGTGTCATGGGCGAGCAACGATGCACAGAGACGATGCAATCGCGTAACATTTGTGATGATAATTTAAGATTGGATAATGGTGTTCGATAGAACGAAATGTTTGGAAACGGTATTATTTAGATAAATCAAAGTTTTGTTCGTTAAATTGGTTGGTATGTGCTTAAATACACATACCTTTTACCTAATAAAACGAGCCTAAAAGACCACAAACGGGTGAAAAATGCCAAATATACGCTTGTTTTGCTTTGTATATTGTGCAGGTAACAGATATTGACAAAAAGACAAAATCAAGGCCAAATCGGTTAAAAACGAGCACGGGAATAGAAAGAGCGCTCGAAAATCGAAGCCGAAGGCATATTCATTTTTAATGGGCCAACCCCGTACCCATCTTAATGGGCCGGGTCAGCCCATTATAACTTGAATATCATAAACTTTAGCCTTTTATAAACCTTGAAATCAATTATCTTTATAACATATAATCTATTCTTGCCCAAAATGAAAATAACAAAAGAAAAGCCCAATACCTAGTCCAAATTCAACCCGGGTCAAAGTTATGATTTACACAGGGTCAATGATCACTATTCACCCATCCCTTTTCCCTCTCATTTCACCCCATTATACACACAGGGTTAATCAATTTCACCCACACCCACACATTCCTTTTGTTTCTAAAAGCCTGACAAGTTCTGACAGCATAGCTTTGACACGCTGGCAATCCCCAGCAATCCTATTGGTGGAAATGATGTGGAGTAAGATCAAAGGCTCAGATTGGATTGATTGGATCTAAGGGCTAAAGATGAAGGAATGAGGCATTCCTGAAGACTTGGATACCCTTCTTCTCGCTCATGCTATAAAGATATGTGGTAGGAGTTCACACAGGAAGGAATTCATCTAGGAGTAGAGTAGAGTTAATATTATAGTTTTAGTTTTTAGCTTATTTTATGCTTATTGTACCTTTTATCAGCTTATTGTATTATTTCAAAGCGTTGTAACCTTTTATGAATTAATAAAAGCCACTTTCATCTTAATTTGTCCTGTTTTATGTTTCTTATTTACTCAAAACTTGTTAAATCTGTTCTTAAGATTTTATAAGCTGATTTTAAATAGAATAAGTGTTTTACAATGTACAAGTAACTTTTCAAGCATTAGTTTGTTACAAGCTTTTTCCTGTTTTACTCCAAAGTAGGTTAATATAAAGGTTTTGAGCTTTATGGATGATAAGCCAAAAAGGGAAGGGCTTATGGCTTCTTACCAACTTATCTCTGATAATCTGGAGCTAGTTGATAAGCTCTATTGAGCATTTTAGATCCCTGTTTAGCTAGGACAAAGGTATGTTTTCATTTTACTCCCTAGCTTATTTTCTTATTGTGCTTAACAAGTTGCTTATTCTTTGCTTATTTTTGTCTGTTTATGCTTAATTTGCCTTTTAGTAGCTTATTATGTCAGTTTTAGAGCTTAGTTTTTAGTTGATATAGCTTAAATTAGTTACTGACCCTTTTCATAGTTAAAATAGCAATTTGGTTAACGTTTAGTGTCACTTAAATTTAAGTGCTTATTTTTCCTTCCTTCTTGCTTATTTGTCAATCTCTAGCTTACTTATTAATCTATTTGTGTTTATTAGAGCTTATTCAAATCTGTTTTAAGTTTAAAATAGGAATTTAAAATCTTAAAGGGGTGTTTGGCACAAGGAGTTTCAACTTAGTTAAAACTACTTGTGTGACTTTTAGGTGTCAAGTCAATTTCTAAAAGCTAAAATTAGGTCTTTAAATAGTAGTTATAAACAAGCTTAAGATGGTTTTTTGTTAATTTATTTAAAATGCTTTATTAGCAAATGTTCAAGTTAGCAGTTTTAAAAGTTTTCTCAAAAAGCTCAATTTTCAATTTTCCTAAAAGCTTGCTTTAGTTGTAGTTTTTATAACCAAAAGAGTCTATAATGCATCAATTACAATTTGTGTTATTTGGATTTGGCAAATCATTTTGAGCAATATAGATGAAACAGTATTTAGTTTAAGTAAAAATGGCTAAATGTGCAGACCCAAATAGATTTTATTTTAGCTCATTCTTGATTAATTTTAACTGCATTTAGCTTTTTATAGAGTTTTCTTAATCTGTTTAGGCTTTTAGCTTATTAGTTTGATTTTTAAGTCTTAGTTTTTAAGTTTCAAAAAGTGTCCAAAAGTCCAAAAGCAAAAGAATATCAGATAAGGATAAGTATTTTTAGCGTATTACTGTGTTTGATTAAGCCTAATCCTAGTTTCTTTTTGCTTATTAAAGTCTTGATCTTAATCTGTTTTTGAGTTTTAGTTTTTCTTTTAAGCTATTGACTTATGATTTTAAGTTGAAATTTGTCTAAATAAAAGCTAAATAGAAGTATAGCTGTGCGAAATTTGCAACTTGATTTTTCTATCTATTGCTTAGGCTTATTTGCTTATGTCTAGCTTAATCGTGTCCTTTGGATATAGGTGTTCATTTTTGTTTTTTGGTTTTTAGCTTTTTATTTAGCTTATTAAGTCTTAGAAGTTAGCTTAAATGCTGTTATTAGTCTTTAAGAAATCATGTTTAAGTGGTCGCTGTCTTAAAATATTTTTAGTATCTTATAACTTAATTACTTGCTATTTTAATTCCTATTCTAATATAAGTATAGTTCAATAATGTATTTATGCTTATTAATTGCTTTATAGTTATTTGTTATACTTTTTTGGGGTCTTTCTAAGTCTTAACAGTTTCTCAATTTGTCAATGTATAATTAAGCTAAGTGTCATTTTAATTCAGCTTTTTCTAGCTTATTTCAATGTTTTGTAAAAAGTTCCTTTATTAAATTTGCTTATTTGTGCTTATATTTTAGCTTTTTCAAAAGAAAAAAAATGTTTTATAAAAAAGGAAAGGATCACAGTTTTCGAGACATTGTGGACCATCCTCATTCAAACACACAACACCTCTACCTTTGCGCCCTGGGTCTTTTTCATAAGACCCATACACCATCAATTGTTTATACCTATTTAGTTTAGAGCTTATTTTACTTATTTGCTTATTATCTGTTTCAGCTTATTTTTCAGTTTTATTTTTCATAGATTTTAAATAAGTCAAAGTATTTTTCATAAATTTTTTAGATTTTTAATAATTAGTTTTTCTAAATTAAATATTTAAATTTAGGAATAAAACAATTTTTAATTAATAAAAAAGAATAAAATAAATATATATATAAATATATAATATTCTTTTTTAAAAATATATTTTAATACATTTAGTATTCATAAATTTGCATTTTAAGTTATTTTGAGTTTATTTAGCTTTATATTATGCTTACTAGTAACCCCCGTTAAATCGTAATTTCTCCCGTAAAGTGTATAATTGTCGATTGAGAATTTCAATAGAGCCATTTAAATCTCGTTTAGCTTGCCTCTATTTGCTTTCCATTTGCGTTTTTAGAATTAGAATCAAAAATCAATCTTAAATGATAATCAAGCTCGATTCCCGACATAAACGTGAATTTTCATTCATCTCTCACCGAGGAGAATGATACCAGTGTTGATTACTAAATTATACTTATCTTAAAATAATTTGGTAAAGAAAACTTGCTTTACGTATTGTATATGTATTTTATATATATTATACATTTGAGGGTTATTTGTTTGATACGTATTTAGACGAATATCAAAATGGCGCCGCTGCCGGAGAGAGGTGTAGCGATTTTTGAGGGATGGTTCGTGTTCGAGCCTTGAAGATCCTTTCCCCGAGGAAGTTTTCGTTTTATTTTATATAAAAATACAAAAATATTTTATATTTCTATTTTTATTTTCTTTTATTTTAATATTAAAAATAACCGTTTGTTAATTGTCGTTTCGGCTCATCTTTAATTAACAAACTAAAAGAGAGGTATAAGGAGGTCGATCCCTACGAACTTCGACCCTAAAAGGATAGGGTTTAAAACGCTTCGCGCATACCCGCTCCTCCGCTTCTTATTACATTATTCTAGATAGCAACGTACACATCGACTTTCGGTTACCAAAAATATTTTTCTTGTTTAAAATACATAAAAAATTCAAAAAATACTCTTCTTAATCTTATTTGTTTAAATTCTTATGTCGACATTCACTCCACCTAGTTGTTTTAAGTGTGGTGGCCCGTTTGGTGATATGTTTCAATGGTGTACTTGTGTGCGGTGTAGAAGAAATTATATGGATGGAGTTTGTTTCTGTATATGTTTATGGAGATGGATATACATACGCTTATTGATTTCAAATCCGAATTCTTTCAACGATCTTCCAAATTTTTCTGACTACCCTCCACAATCTCAGTACGAGACATACTCGTGCGAGTTATGTGGAAATGATTCTCATTATGGTTATGATTGTCCACCACGATTCCCGCTTGTCTATGAGCAGGAACCGAGCTACAATCAAAACTTTAGTATCAATAAATTACCACAAAATTCACCAGAGTATCCTCACTAGACAATGATCATTGCTGTGAAAACATAGGGTCCCATGAGACTTTTACCAGTGTTCCACCGATGAATCAAAATACAATGAACCAAGCCCTTGCTATAAATTCTAAATTCTTTCGGTTTGACCAATTCCAACCCCCCACTAATATTCCGTCCGTTCATGCAACGCCCCTCAAAAACTATTACGGAAATGTGTGTAAGCTAAGAAGAAAATCTAATGGAAGTCAAAACACCTTTTTAAAGATGTAATAATCAAATACCTCCTAAAGAATAGAGTATGATTTTATTGCTAGCTGAGAAGAGATTTCTTAAAATTAATCAGGCTGTAGAAGAAGAGCAAAATCAACCAGAGAAGATACAAGAATTGCTACTCAAACTTATTAATGATTTGGAAATTCTTAATGTAATTCACTAAAACAATAAGAGCAGGCAGCTAAAGTTAGTTCTCAATATTGGAAGCCTCCTATTTTCTATGAAGATTGTGTGGTAGGTTAGGTCGTAGGATGGAGTCGAGTGGAAGGATAGTGTTGTTTGTTGTGGTGTTAAGGATGGAATGGGGTGAGGGAGAGTCGATGACGAGGAAATTTCCTATTCCTTTAAGGAGATATTATTGTTGAACTTCCTTCTGCCAGTGTTGTCAATGCAGCGAACCCTAACTTAACCGTGAGGGTTACGTACCACACAGAATGGAGGATGGTCATCTTAACACTATCCGGAAACGGGATCGTACTAGAGAAAATGAGTCTATTGTTAAAGGAGAACCTAACCTAACCCCAAGTGAGTCGCGAGGATTTTGTATCCCATAATGAAATTGAGTGTGAATGTACATTTGTGATGATTCCTTCTGCCTAATTTTACGATTATCCTCTAAATCCTCTCTTTGTATTCTAACGACGTATTTTTTACCTCAAGTACGACTATTCATTATACTGAGGAGGACGTTCCAAAGGAAAATTTCAAAATTTATTCAAACCCTCTTTTTGAATTTGATGAAGAAATCCTTTCTAGTAAGATAGATCCGCTTTATAATGAGATCGATTCAATTCCACAAGGAAATGATAATGATCACTTTAATGCCGAGTCTGATCTTATAGAATCTTTGCTTAATCGAGATACTTCGATGGTTTCTTCTCCTAAGATTGACTCACTTCTCGAGGAGTTCTCTAGTGAACTCGCTCATATAGATTTGATTCCACCGGGAATTGATGAAGCCGACTTTGATCCAGAGGAAGATATTCGTCTTATTGATAAATTGTTATATGATAATTCATCTCCTCGACCTCCGAAAGAACTTAATTATGAGATTCCTGATGCTATTATCGAATCTTTCTCCCCATCTCCTATCCCCGTTGAGGATAGTGACTCTCTTATAGAGGAGATCGATATATTTCTTGCTCCAGATGACTCGATACCACCGGGTATTGATAAAAAATGACGACTAATGAATCGGAGGGGGATGTCTTTTTTCTGAAGATTACTTAACGAAATTCTATTTCTCTTCCTTGAGAATGAATCATATCACGTTGATTTTAATAATGTTTCATCATCTCCTAGCAAGGTCGTCACTCCAGAAAACCTTCAGATGATGATATTTACTTTGATATTGAGTCCAATACGGGAGTTTTGACTACAAAACTGGTGGATGATATTTCTGATAATTCGACAAGAGAACTTTATGTTCATGTACCTAATGTTTTACCCACCTTTCCCACCTTTTATCCAGTGTTTGAACACTTATCTTCATTATCATCCGAAAATTAGACAAAGTCTTTAATCTTGAATTCTCATGTTCAATAGAAGGAGAAATATCCTCATCTTCTATCTCATCGGGGCTTTAAAGTTTTTCAGCTTATTAATGATTCTGAAAGCCCAATGATGATTTATAGAGGGGACATTCCCATCTTGGATGTTCCTTATCTCCATTTCTATCCTCCTTGATCAGATCAAGTATAGGGGATTGAGTCAGGCTCAAGACCCGGTTAACAAAAATAAGCGCTTCGTGGGTGGCAACCCATGCTTATCCTTAGTAATAGTATATTAGTATAATAATTATAACTAAGTGTGATATGAGGAGGATCGCCTCTACCTTTCTCGATTTCGTGTCCAGTATTGCCCGATATGAAGACTCTTACTCTTCTCAGAGTTTTGTCCATCGTTCACTCGATCTTCAATCCTTCGCATGCTTATATATAGGAATCCGATATCCTAGATCTTATTGATTAACGTTTATCTATTAGCATAATTAATAAACGGCTTTAGATTTAGCGTAGAGAACCCCTTAATATTTGGAATATCCTTGAAATAAGTATGGGGGTGACAGTCTCACATTGAGGACAAAGTGTAATTCTAATAATGGGGGGATCTATTGATTCGACTTACATGCATTGCCCTTGTCTTCACGTAACCCTCCGTTATATTTTTTCCACCAAAAATAGCAAAAATATGCCAAAATTAAAAAATTTTCAAAAATAGAATAAGTGTTTTGACACATAGTTTGGGTCTTTTTAAGGAATAAATTTTGACGTGGGGGGGGGGGGGGGGGGGGGGGGGGGGTGGAGGGGGGGGGGGGGGGGGGGTGATCAAGCATGTTGCGCTCTTGCTTGCCCATTAACTTATATAAATTTAAGTTTTTGCTAGTCTTTTATTCAAGAAGCTTTAAAATACGAGTTCTAGCTTGAAAAAGCCAAGAGTTGGCAAGTTTCCATGATAGACTTTAAATATGCAAAGCTTGTTTTGTTAGGCTAAGCATTCGCTGGAACTATTTTCTTTAAAGATTTTACATTTGCGTAGACCAAGAAATGATTAAGTTGAATATAAGTTAATGCTAAACATGAGTAGTTGGAACTCATTTTAGAGCTCATGAGGATGATAATAATGGCTTTTTTGCTCCCATCAAGCTTAAATAACTTTATATAAATATATAGAAATAATAAGTTACATTAGGTTTTTGCGATTCTTAGTTTAAATCACTTTGGTAGAGATTCCTTCTGGTGAAATTAAGTACACATTCGAGGTATTATTCAGTGTTGTAGGGAATAGCTTCCGAATCTCTGTTGGCACGCTACCGTTGTCTAGGTATTTAAAAGACCACAAGACTTGAAATTTTTCTATAATAATAATTATTAAATAATAAACGAAACCGAAATAAAACCCTACCTCTTGCCGGCTTACAACCGATGTGATAGTCGTTTAAAGGGTGGAGGTAATAACAATAATAAAACTGTGGGCTGATAAAAGTTTACTGTCTCTTGCCGGTTCACAACCGATGTGGCAGTCTTCTAAATAAGGCACATAGTAATAATCTGAGACTGATAAAAGTTTGTTGCATCTTGCCGGCTCACAACCGATGTTGCAGCCTTCAAAAAAGTCAAGGCTCACACGAGAGTCGAAATAAGATTCCTGGACCATGGTCGGCTCGCATACCGATGTTGCAATTGTTTAAAGGACCGAGGTTTAATAATGTTGTAATAAGAATGTTTTAAGTAAAACTTGTAAAATAAATATGCAAACTTATAAATTATATTCATGGAAGTCATATAACACATATTTGACGTAAACTTATATTTGTTTATTGTCAGTTTACGTTTAAAGTTGTTTTTTAGTTTACGCGATTTAACCTAACGGTTACACGTAAAAGTAAACACGTAAATGTTTAAAGTAAATAGTTTTAAGTTTATTAACATGTAATGACCTAGAAAATATGGATTGTCACATGTTTATCCAAGCTTTACACAACGCTAAGTCTTCTTTTTGGGTCCATGGAAGTCTAGCGTCTTCCTTTGTAGTCGTCTTGGCTTTTTGATGTCTTCTTGACACATTTCTTTGGGACGACCACCACCTCTTCGACGAGAGAGTCATCTTAAACGGGTATGGATGGACCACATGAACCTTGAGCTGGAGAATAACGTTAACTATGAAAAAATGGATCCAAATCTTCTACCTCATCATCATTAAAATGGTTAACCGAAGAATAATGTTGAAAACTTTAACATTGGTACGATGGTGGTGACGATGAATCGTGTAACATTTGTGGATGATACATTTAAGATTGATGTTGTTCGTTAAACGAAGGTTGGAACGGATTATTTAGATAAATAAGTTATTGTTGTTATTTTGGTTGGTATGTGCTTAAATACACATACCTTTTACCTAATAAAACGAGTCTAAAAGACCACAAACGGGTGAAAAATGCCAAATATACGCTTGTTTTGCTTTGTATATTGTGCAGGTAACAGATATTGACAAAAAGACAAAATCAAGGCCAAATCGGTTAAAAACGAGCACGGGAATAGAAAGAGCGCTCGGAATCGAAGCCGAAGGCATATTCATTTTTAGTGGGCCAACCCGTACCCATCTTAATGGGCCGGGTCAGCCCATTATAACTTGAATATCATAAACTTTAGCCTTTTATAAACCTTGAAATCAATTATCTTTATAACATAATTCTTGGCCCAAATGAAATAACAAAAGCCCAATATCCTAGTCCAAATTCAACCCGGGTCAAAGTTATGATTTACACAGGGTCAATGATCACTATTCACCCATCCCTTTTCCCTCTCATTTCACCCCATTATACACACAGGGGTAATCAATTTCACCCACACCCACACATCCCTTTTGTTTCTAAAAGCCTGACAAGTTCTGACAGCATAGCTTTGACACGCTGGCAATCCCCAGCAATCCTATTGGTGGAAATGATGTGGAGTAAGATCAAAGGCTCAGATTGGATTGATTGGATCTAAGGGCTAAAGATGAAGGAATGAGGCGCTCCTGAAGACTTGGAACCTTCTGCTCATTGCTATAAATAGGAGTGAAGATCACACAGTAGGAATCATCTAGGAGTAGGAGTAGTGTAGGATAGTATAGTTTTAGTTTTTAGCTTATTTTATGCTTATTGTACCTTTTATCAGCTTATTGTATTATTTCAAAGCGTTGTAACCTTTTATGAATTAATAAAAGTCCACTTCACTTAAGTTGTCTGTATTATTTTTCTTATTACTCAAAACTTGTTAAAGTTGTTCTTAAGATTTTATAAGCTGATTTTAAATAGAATAAGTGTTTACTTGTACAAGTAAGCTTTTCAAGCTTATTTGTACAAGCTTTTCTTGTTTTACTTCAAATTGGTTGAATATAAAGGTTTTGAGCTTTATGGATGATAAGCCAAAAAGGGAAGGGCTTATGGTTTCTTACCAGCTTATCTCTGATAAGCTGGAGCTAGTTGATATAGTATCTCTATTTGTGAGCATTTCTTGAAGATTCCTGTTTAGGCTGGGATAATCAGAGATTATGTTTTTTCATTTCACTCTCTCTAACTAATCTTTCTTACACTTTAGTCTTGCTTATAATCAAGTGTGTGGCTATCTTTCTTTGCTTGTTAATTTTTTTGCCACTTGCTATGGCTTAATTATGGCCTTTATTTATAGTTAAATGCTATATTACATTTCATGATTTTTTGAGACAGGCTTGTTTTCGTTGAGACTATAGACTTGATTTTCATTATTACACATTGGTATGATTTGGTATAATATAGGTATGTTTTATTTTGTGTGGAATAATGGATTTTGGTTTTGTTTGTTTATTATGTAATATCTTTGGAATTTTGGTAATAATTTTAATTAGTAATAAATTTTGTATTGATTATGATGAATTTGGGGAGTCCTCTTCGTTTTAAACTTATATGTTTACTGTTAGGTTTTTATGTATACTATTTTTTACATAATATTCACAAGTGGTACAAGTCTTTCTTCCCTCTTATTATAAAAACCTTTTTATTATTAATGTTCCATATTAGCAGTTAATATAAGTCCATAAGTTTAATCTGAATCTATGAGCCATTTTATTTCTGTTTACAAGAAATCATAATTAAGAATGCTTTTTATAAAACCCTAAATAACACATATCATTTTAAACACCAAAACATCATGGTACATTAGTTTCTCATGCCCTTTTAACATGATAAAGTAATAACCAGCACAAACATGGATATCAAATACAAAAGATCATGTCAAGTATAAACTACTCCATTTCTTCATGATAAAATCCAAAATTGTGATTCAACATAAAATAGAAAATAACAATATCATTATAAGAACAATGGTACTTTTAGTTGGTCAATAAGGAACATAAAGGGTTTCTAGTAGACCTTATGAGTATGATGATATTGAACAAGTCAATCTAAACCCTTGTTTTAGATAGAAATCCAAAGCTTTCACAATGATTAACCCTAATTTTCTAATAAAACCCTAGCTTCTCCTTTATAACCATTTGATTAAAGCTTGAATAAGGGTAAAGCCAATGCTTGCACAGTCCTTAGTATATCTTAGAAAAGATTGTTGTAAGTGATATGGTTATTGCATAAAATTTGGTATTGATTTGTTTGGAGTTTTTGATTTGAGCCGAGCATTGACAGTGAGTAAAAAAGGAGAGTGTGTATTGATTTATTACAAGTTGTTTTTATGCTTGAATCACTAGCTATCATACATGTATATATAGTGTATAAGTATTGGTCAAAACTTTCTCAAGAATGGGGCAATGGTCAAAAAGGGGGTGTTTTGGTCTTAGAGGGGGGGGACAAAGATAGAGGGTTTTAGGGTTTTCTTGTTCTTGGTCATTGGTCAAGGTGAACATGCGTAAATGTGTTTTACTGAAATTTGATGTACAAATACCAAGCTAGTGGATTTTTCGTGGCTCCTTGCCTCTAAGAGTGTTGATGTATATCGTGTTTAGGAGGCGAAAATGGGATCTAGGCAAACCTTTTTGCTAGTTAACTATCAATATCTTTGCAAAATAATGTCAAGTTAACTAGTATGTAGTATTATAAATAAAAGATCGTTTTCTTGCAAGTATTTTTGAAAGGTTGATTTTTCCTTGTACAAAGTGTATAGATAATATTAATCTTGGGTAAAATTTAAAGATAAAAACTTAGTGTTATAGGTACAATCTGAGGGTATTTTATTGAAAGCGTTAAAAAATTAACGTGGCTTCCGTGTATGCAAAAACGTAAAGTCAATCGCGTAAAACGAAACTCTTTAGTAATACGGATAAAAATAAAATGAAACAACTCCAAAAATTATTATTAAAAAATTAATATAACACTATGATTTGAAGTAAACGATTAGATGGTTTTGAAAAAGCCCTTTACATTAAACTATAATATTTGGCGGAGACGGCGATTTAGCTTTAAACATGTTAAACTATTTAAAGCAAACGCTTACAATACAAAAGGTACAATTGAGGATTTAACGATGTAAGTCAATGACTTTGAAACACACAACGTGATTCTAGTAGTTGTGTTAATTAAATGATTGGGTTAAGTAATATTACTCGAATAGATAACTTTCGTTTAACATCTTTGTAAGCTATAGAAGTTTAGTATATTCGGATTATAGTTTAGGTATGATAAGCACATGACCCCTTATTTCAAAGTTAAAATAGCTAATATCTAATGTTGCTATACGTGCCAAGCTTAACTTTTAAGTGCTTATTTTTCCTTCTTTCTTGCTTATTTGTCAATCTCTAGCTTAGTTATTAATCTGTTTGTGTTTATAAGAGCTTATTCAAATCTGTTTTAAGTTTAAAATAGGAATTTAAAATCTTAAAGGGGTGTTTGGCACAAACTGTTTTAACTTAGTTAAAACTGCTTGTGTGGCTTCTAGGTGTTAAGTCAATTTCTAAAAGCTAAAATTAGATCTTTAAGATAGATTTTAAAAGCTTTAAGTTGATTTTGTTAAGTTTTAAATCTGTTTTATCAAATGTTCAAGTTAGCAGTTTTAAAAGTTTTCTCAAAAAGCTCAATTTTCAATTTTTCCGAAAACTTGCTTTAGAGGTGTTTTTCTTTATGACCAAAAAGAGTCTAACAATTGCATCAATTACCAGTTTGTGTTATTTGAGATGTTGGCAAACATATTTGAGCAATATAAATGAAACAGTGTTTAGTTTAAGTAAAAATGGCTAAATGTTCAGACCCAAATAGGTCTTATTTTAGCTCATTCTTGATTAATTTTAACTACATTTAGCTTTTTATAGAGTTTTTTAATCTATTTATTCTTTTAGCTTATTAGTTTGCTTTTTAAGTTTCAAAAAGTGTCCAAAAGTCCAAAAAGGCCAAAAAGATATCAGATAAGGATATGTATTTTTAGCTTATTAGGTGTTTGATTAAGCCTAATCCTAGTTTCTTTTTGCTTATTAAGTCTTGATCTTAATCTGTTTTTGAGTTTTAGTTTTTCTTTTAGCTTATTGAGTCTTATGATTTAAGTTGAAATTTGTCTAAAAAAGCTAAAAATAGTAGTATAGCTGCCATTTGCAACTTGATTTTCTAGCTTATTGCTTAGGCTTATTTGCTTATGTCTAGCTTAATCGTGTCCTTTGGATATAGGTGTTCATTTTTGTTTTTTGGTTTTTAGCTTTTTATTTAGCTTATTAAGTCTTAGAAGTTAGCTTAAATGCTGTTATTAGTCTTTAAGAATATGTTAAGTGTCTGCTGTCTTTAAGTATTTTTAGTAGTCTTATAACTTATTTTACTTGCTTATTTTAATTCCTATTTGCTTATTAGGTATAGTTCAATATATGTTTTTGCTTATTTAGTTTGCTTTTAGGTTATTGTTTAGCTTTTTGGTCTTTCTAAGTCTTAACAGTTTCTCAATTTGTCAATGTATAATTAAGCTAAGTGTCATTTTAATTCAGCTTTTTCTAGCTTATTTCAATGTTTTGTAAAAAGTTCATTTATTAAATTTGCTTATTTGTGCTTATATTTTAGCTTTTTCAAAAGAAAAAAAATGTTTTATAAAAAAGAAAGGTCACAGGTTTCGAACTTGTGACCTCCTCTTCAAACACACAACACCTCTACCTTTGCGCCCTGGGTCTTTTTCATAAGACCCATACACCATCAATTGTTTATACCAGTTTTAGTTTAGAGCTTATTTTACTTATTTGCTTATTATCTGTTTCAGCTTATTTTTCAGTTTTATTTTTCATAGATTTTAAATAAGTCAAAGTATTTTTCATAAATTTTTTAGATTTTTAATAATTAGTTTTCTATTTTTAATATTTTATTTAGATTAAATCTATTTTTAATTAATAAAAATAAATAAATATATATATATATATATATATAATTTCTTTTTTAAAAATTATTTTAATACATTTAGGTTTCATAAATTTGCATTTTAAGTTTTTTGAGTTTATTTTGCTTTATTTTTGCTTACCCGTTAATCGTTAATTTCCCGTTAAGTGTTTAATTGTCGTTTGAATTTAATTGTGCCTTTAAATCTCGTTTAGCTTGCCTCTATTTGCTTTCCATTTGCGTTTTTAGAATTAGAATCAAAAATCAATCTTAAATGATAATCAAGCTCGATTCCCGACATAAACGTGAATTTTCATTCATCTCTCACCGAGGAGAATGATACCAGTGTTGATTACTAAATTATACTTATCTTAAAATAATTTGGTAAAGAAAACTTGCTTTACGTATATGTATATGTATTTTTATAAATATATATATTATATATTTGAGGGTTATTTATTTGATACGTATTTAGACGAATATCAAAATGGCGCCGTTGCCGGGGAGAGGTGTAGCAATTTTCGCGGGATTGTTTGTGTTCGTGCCTTGAAGATCCTTTCCCCGTGAAAGTTTTCGTTTTATTTTATATAAAAATACAAAAATATTTTATATTTCTATTCTTATTTTCTTTTATTTTAATATTAAAAATAACCGTTTGTTAATTGTCGTTTCGGCTCATCTTTAGTTAACAAACTAAAAGAGAGGTATAAGGAGGGTCGATCCTACGAACTTCGACCCGAAAGGAGAGGGTTTTTAAAACGCTTCGCGCTTACCCGCTCCTCCGCTTCTTAGTACATTTTCTAGATAGCTACCGTACACTTTCGACTTTCGGTTACCAAAAATATTTTTCTTGTTTAAAATACATAAAAAATTCAAAAAATACTCTTCTTAATCTTATTTGTTTAAATTCTTATGTCGACATTCACTCCACCTAGTTGTTTTAAGTGTGGTGGCCCGTTTGGTGATATGTTTCAATGGTGTACTTGTGTGCGGTGTAGAAGAAATTATATGGATGGAGTTTGTTCTGTATGATGTTTTGGAGATGGAGATTCATTCGCTTATGATTCAAATCCGAATTCTTTCAACGATCTTCCAAATTTTTCTGACTACCCTCCACAATCTCAGTACGAGACATACTCGTGCGAGTTATGTGGAAATGATTCTCATTATGGTTATGATTGTCCACCACGATTCTCGCTTGTCTATGAGCAGGAACCGAGCTACAATCAAAACTTTAGTGATAATTATTATCCACAAAATTCACCGAGTTTTCCACAACAATATCTTTGCTGTGAAAACTGTAGGGGTCCTCATGAGACTTTTCAGTGTCAACCGATGAATCAAAATTACTATGAACCTAGCCCTTGCTATAATTCTAATTCTTTCGGTTTTGACCAATTCCAACCCCCACAATATTCCGTCGTTCATCAACCCCCTCAAGAAACGATTACGGAAATGTTGTAAGCTAGAGAAAATCTAATGGAAGCTATACAAGCCTTTTTAAAGATGTATGATCAAATACCTCCTAAAGAAAAGAGTATGATTTTATTGCTAGCTGAGAAGAGATTTCTTAAAATTAATCAGGCTGTAGAAGAAGAGCAAAATCAACCAGAGAAGATACAAGAATTGCTACTCAAACTTATTAATGATTTGGAAATTCTTAATGGAATTCAACTAAAACAAGAAGAGCAGGCAGCTAAAGTTAGTTCTCAATATTGGAAGCCTCCTATTTTCTATGATGACGATGACGAGGAAAGTTCTATTCCTTTAAGAGATATTATTTTTGAACTTCCTCTGTCAGTTGCAATCACACCCGACTTACCGATTACGGACTCTCTCAGAATGGAGGATGGGCATCTTAACACTATTCCGGAAACGGGATCGGACGAAGAAAATGAGTCTAGTGTTAAGAACCTTAACCTAACCCCAAGTGAGTCCGAGGATTTATCCGATAATGAAATTGAGTGTGATGTGACAGTTTGTGATGATTCTTCTCCTAATTTTACCACTTTCTCTAATCCTCTCTTTGATTCTAACGACGATTTTACCTCTAGTGACGACATAATCACCAACAATCACAACCTTTTTACTACAATTTCAACGAATGGCTTCCATGAAATACTGCGACAAGCATAACCAAGTGGGATTCTTAAAGAAACCTGCAGAAAGTGCAGGGTTTGCAGAGATCGTAGATTTCTTAAAAGGCTCGCATATCAGATATGCCTTGACAATGGCGATTCTTGGTCCATCATATTTTACACTGCATAAGCCCTAAAAGTAGTGATTAGATCTATTTGTAGCAATATGCAACTTGCATTGATTTGTCTTTTCCACTGGCAGGGTTTATAACTTTTCAAAATTGATTTTTGATGTAATGGTGGCTAATTTGAAAAGAAAAACTAAGTTTTTGATGTACCCTCGCTTTCTACAAATGATTTTGGAAATACAAACTGAAAGCAAACACCCTTATTTGGCTGTGGCCTTGACCAAAAAGATTTTTGGAAACATGAAAATAAAAGGGGTATAATTAAGGGTACGAAGACGTTTATAGTGCCTCTAATGTTGCCTGTTGTTGCTCAAAATGCAGGTCAAGCTGGAACTCTATCTCAACCATCATCCTCTACAGTTCTACCACCACCTACATCTCAACCTGCACCAACTGAATCCACCACCATTCCACCTACACCTGTAACTGAACCAACATCTGAACCTTCATCACCTTCTACTACACCTGAACATAAAACCATAGAGCACCCCTTTGAGCAACCATCACCTAAACACCAACAATCTTCACCTAGACAAGAATATGACATTCTACAAACCCAGACTCCTACTCATACTTATGAGGCAGAAACAAGGCACATGTCAGTAGATGATCTTTTTCAACTGGTTCCACAGTTAATGACCAGGATTGAAAGCTTGGAGAAGGATCTCAAGCAGACTAAGTAGACTGTGGGGAATGCATTAGGAATAGGTGAAGAAAGTTAAGAAATAGAAAAGGATGTCAAGAGCAGACGATTGTTTCTCACTGATTCAAAGATGAGGCTGCTTAAAAGATTCTTCCAAACAAGGAGGAATTTTACCAAAAGATGATAAAGAAGTTTTTTAGACTCCCAACAAAGCACAATCTTCAGGAGAAACAATAATAATTCCTCAAGGTTTAGAAGCAGCTGAAACTCTACTGAAGCCCTTAGTCAAATCAATACCAAGAGGAGAATGTTAAGTACTGGAGTAAAGGAGAGGACTGATGCTGAAGATGGTTAGTACAAAGTATCAATAGATGTTATTACGGTTTGTCTAAGATGTTAGTACGTTTCACAGATAATAAGTCTGCAAGTGAAAAAAGTTAGTTCAGGTGGTGAACCAAGTTAGTGCTATCAAGAGAATGAAAGGCATGTACTTGAAGAGACTCCTCAGACAAAAAACAAAGAAAACAAATTAGAGAAGAGCAGGAAAGTTTGGCAAGAAATAGCAAGATACAAGCTGAGAAGGAGCAAAAAAGGCAAGGAGAGTAAGAACTAAAAAGAACAGAAGAATTGGCTTGGCAAAAAGATTGCAAGAGGAGTTAGAGTTGTCTGAATCTCAAAAGAAAAGAATGGCTCAAGTGCAAGAGGCTGCTCAGTTTTATACAGAAGAAGATTGGGACACCATTTGGGCTAAATTGGAAGCAAATGCTGATTTGGTCAAAGAGATTGCAGATAAGATTAAGTCTGAGGCTGAATCATGCTCAGAGAATGTGGGATTTTGGAAAGTCAGAGAAGAAAACTTATTGCAAAGCAAAAGGCAAAAGCTCAAAGAGATAAACCAATGACTCAAGCTCAGCAAAGACAGTATAGCTACTGTTATTGAAGAATCAGGTGGATGAAATTGGCACAAATAAAAGAAGCTTAACAAAATAACTTAAAGAAAAATATGAGTATTTGTATGAGAAGCATTGAAAGTTGTGCCTATGATAACAGAGAAAGAGAGTATGAAAAGAACTGTGTAAGAGCTTCAACAGAATCTTCCAAGAAGCTAAAGTCTGACACAAGGAATGATGTTGTCTGTTCTAAACGGAAGGATAAAGAGTCAGTGACAGGAGAGAAGAGAATTTGAGATTAAAAAGCCAGTTTTTAAGATAATACTAAAATAAAAATCTTTGGCAAGGAAAGGATGCAGAATAAGCTGAATCTACAAAGTCTGGCACCGAGAGATGTGAAGCCTACATAGAGGAAAGAGTGGATGAACCCATCTTCAAAAGAAGTTTCCAATGAGTTCAATTTCCAAAAGACCAACCATCGCAAAGATAGTTAAATGGCAATTTATCAAGACTGGAAAGAGGTTGCTTATTAGATCATCAGGTGAAGATAACCAGATGTGGTATATGTGAACTTCCAGGCTTATTGAATGGATTTAACAAGAGATGATCTCAGGATTATAGGCTGATGTTGTTGAGTATGGAGATAACAGCCTGTAGAGAATTTTAAAGGTTTTTATGGGGGAATCTAAGCGATGTTTGACCACCATTAAGAGGATGCTATTTGGAAGTTTCCACTTCAACAATAGATACTCAATTGGAGATACTTTCATAGCTGCAGTGTTCATTGTTTGACTGTGGAGGCTGCACACATCTATATGCTGACTGAGGTTAAGTATCTACTACCACCCAGAGTTTTCAAACCTAGCTTGAAAAAGCTTTTGGGAGATAGAAAAGAATGTTGGACAAGAAACTTCAAGGAGGAAAACCAGATGAGGATTGCTACAAACTTTTGAAAATGATGGAGAAGCAAGCTGGCATTAGGAAGTAATGAAGGTTGATGAGTTAGATATCTAGAATGGAGATGAGGAGAACAACACTTGGTGGAGGTGCTATGCACTAACACAACAAATGGTTATCAGTCCACCATGTCTAACAGACATAAGGACTGGCTAGTCCAGGAGCAAACGGCTCTTGGTAAAGACTTCTCAAATCCGTTAATGGCTGACAATTTGCCAAAAATTGTATGGTTATCAACTCACCATATCTGGTTAGTAAAGAGTTGGCTAGCCCACAAGTTTATGGATTGTGGTAAAGGCTGTGGAAAAACCATAACTAGTCCATGAGATTATGGCTTATGGTAAAGACAAATTGCAAATCCATATTAGATGGTTGACACTTTACCAAAAAGTGGATGGTACATCAACTCACCAAGTTTCATGTACAAAGAGTTGATATGGTAATCAATCCACCATGGAATTTACCTTTTCTAGGTGCCAAAGGATTGACTAGCCTTGAGCAAACGGCTACAAGTAAAGGCATATCAAATCCGTTCATGGCTGTAATGGTTTGCTAAAAACCATATGGTATTCAACTCACCAATATTTCATGTACTGAGAGTTGAAATGGTTTTCAGTCAACCATGGATATGCACCTTTCTGGTGGCCAAAGGACTGACTACTCCAAAGTTAATGGCTAACTGGTAAAGAGACATCAAATCCATTAAATTTTCAATGATTCACCTCTCATAGGAGTTAACACACCTGGAAGTGATGAGAATAGTCTGAAACTATATGATTTGATGTACATATAGTCAATGTAGCTGTTTAAGTGTTGCTGATATGAAGTGTTGCTGAAAAGTTTTGAAGAATAGTTGCTGCAAAGATCAAAAAGAGATGATTTGAAGAATTGCAGCTCAAGAATAATTCGAAGAGTTTTGTTTACAACATCCTCAGGAAGCTCAAATTGAAGACACTTGAAGAAACTTGAAGTTCACAAGTGAAGATCAAGTTAGGGGAGGATTGTTGGGAAATATATTGTAAAAGACTTAATACTGGTAGTATAACAGTTAAGTCTGGTAGTATTAGTTAGTTCTGGCAGTACTAAGTTAAGTCTGGCAGTACTATAGTTAGTACTGGTAGAGTGGCAGTACTATAGTTAGTACTGGTAGTGTTTAGTTAAGTCTGTTTATGTAACAGAATAGTGATAATAGTTATCTTAGAGATATTTTAGGAGATATCTTAGGAAAGGATATGCATTATCCTTTCACACGTTTTGTAAAGCCTTTTAGGGTTTCCTTGGTGTATAAAAGGAACCCTACGGCATAGAGTTTCATATAACAAATAGTAGCATTGAAGCTTAATAGAAATCAATAGCAAAGTTAGTATTATATTGTGTTCTTCTTAATACTTGTGTTAAGATTCCGCATTAACACTTGGTATTCATAGTCAGTGTCTTTCACATAGTTGATTTAGATTTATTCAAGTTAGCTATTATCTTTCAAAGGCTATATAGATCCAAACACAAGGACCTATACTAAAGTATGAATCAAGTAATAGGATTTAATCAGGAGTAATGGATGCTACGTCAAGTAATGTGAGTGAAGAAAGTGAGTTAAATGTATATGATATTAACGCGGGCTGAATCATGAGTCATGACATTAGCGTTTGTAATACTCTCTCGGTTTAGCATCACGCGAAAATAAGCAGTTTCATCTGGACTGTTATTAAACACCTACAACAGAAAACAAGTATAATATATTAAAGTTGATATTTTTAACCAAAACTAAAGATTACAAACAAGTTTTACATGAACAAACTACGATCTCTGAAGATTGAACCTAAACTGAGGGAACAATGAGAAGCCAGGGTTTAGAGAAAATGAAGATGGATCATCTTTATGATAGTCGCCAAATTTAGAACAGAGACGAATGAGGTTTCTATCTATCCACCTTGTTGCATCAAATGCTTCCTGAAATTTTTAATAAACCATTAATAGCTTATTAAAAAATCATAGCAGAATAAAAAAAATACACAATTGATGTTGGAAAGTCCATTTCTACCTCAGTTTCCATTTTATAAGAAGTTAATCTAGCCATTACTACAGCAGCAGTTTCTTGATCAAAACCTTGCATCAATTCATGGAAAATAATTTTTGGCTGATCTTAAGTCTTAACCACATTATGCATTGCAATAACTTAGATTTTTAACGAACCTCTGAAACATCAGCCGTCTCTACCCATCTTCTAGTAACGGTAGTAACTCCCAATATAGATTGCCCATCAACGCTATGATAACTACATTAAAACTTATGGGGAATTGCAAAATGTAAATCAAAATACCTCCTTGTCCCTTAAGTGTACTTTATACGATTGAAAACCAATGTCATAAAGATAAGAAAGAACCCACATAACTAAAAAATAATCCTTAAGAATCCATGTAGTCCATCTTAAACCAATAACCAAACACCCTGAAAACTTTATAATCTGAATCACATTAATGAAAGTAAACCCACACATGGTGTATATATTCAAAACACCTTTAAACTTCATGACTCGCCTCAAGGAAGTCTCGTAAGATACCATTATATCATCAGCATACCAGCCAATAAGAATCTACAAGTGAAAATGGATAAAACTGTCTAAACCATACATCAACAGACGAATAATGTATTTGAGATCCAAATAGTTGTCCGCTATCCAGAACTTATCAAACAACAACCTGCTGAGCATCCATACATTTATGGCATCATCAATATGAGTAATGAAAACTTCATTACACTTCCAGAATCCAGTACCAATTTTAAACCAATTATACCAACTACTGATATAGATAAAATAAAGCACACCAGACCAGATAGAAGCTCTAGCATGCTGTACACTCTTAGTACAACAAGGAGAGTCAACAAGAAGAGTCATAATGCATACGTTATTACAGCTACTACGAGTGTAAATGAACAAAACATGTTTGATCGATACACCATAGGTCACATCAGTCCAAACACCCTTAAGCATACACTAAGTGAACAAACATCTCTGAAAATTATGTCACTTTGCAGCAGACCATACGCTCATAAGAATCAAGGGCCATACAAATGATCAACTCACAATCCAAGATCTCATAATTCATAAGATTAAGAATGCAGTTAAGATCCAAACATATTCTATCAATATCAATAATGAAAAATATGTTGTGCCAAACACTGGTTTAGATAGTAGAAAATATATGTAATGACCCACGCCTTCTTTCTTTAACTCTTCGTAAAAAATATCACAACGCTAGTAAGTTTTCATATACCTTAAAAATACTAGATCAACTATAAATTCACCATATCTTTGTCTGCTATTTTTGTCTTCATCATTTACCTATAACATGATCAAACAAAATGCATTATAAAACATTTACTGCATCACTTCTTTACATCAACTGTATCACAGTTCGAAATTAATTAAAATTAAGTGCAACAGACAAACTACCAAACATACAAAGACATTTTTGCACACAACGCAACCTACGATTAGCCTAATTCATCCTTATACAGGAAAACTGAGAACCTACTTCATCACATTTCATAACCAATTGCATCGTTCATACAACTAACTAAGCCAACACATTTCGAAAGATAATGTCACCTACACGTAATCTAATTCTTTAATAGAAGCAACAATTGAGTACCTACTGCATCACATTTTAAAATCAAGTGCATTGTAGATACAACCAAGCAGACAAACAAATTTTCACATATAATAAAACATAAAAGTATCCTAAATCAGCCATGTACGCAAAAACCAAACACCTATTGCATCACAGTTTAAAACCAAGTGCATCGATCACAAACATACACATACACATACTCTTTAACATATTTGATAGCCTACTACATCATATTCAAAATAACAAACTTAAATCGATTAAAAAACAAGATTATAGTAAACCAAAACTAATAAAACCTACATGTAACCTAACCAAACCGCATATGCTACAAGTAAGCCACTACTGCATGACATTCCAAAACCATGTGCATCTTTCATACAATAGAGCATACAAATAGATTTTCGCACATTATGATGCTATAGAAAAACATTGTGATGCAGTAGTACTTTATACTTTGTGATGCAACTGAATGATAACACACTTATGTAGTTCAAAATCAAGTGAAACTTGCTAAGGGCATGCTTGGTTGAGGGTATTAGGGGTGAGGAATAGGAAAGACAATCATTAGTTATGGTTGGTTTAGTATAAAGGAATGAAACATTACCCAAAACTAGGTAATGACCCATTGCACTACAAACTGAGGGGTATGGTATTGATTACCCATGTAACCACCAACTTAACCACCCACAACTCTTTTTTTCTAGCAAAACTTTTTTTTCTTTTTTAAAATTCATCTATATATTTGTAACCACCAAATAAACACTAACCTTTACATTTAAACCAAGCAACACTAATATAATGAAAATATCCCATTGCCTTCCTTAACATACCCTTTGCATTTCCTTTTCCCATCCCTTTAATTGAACCAAGCACACCCTAAGAACCTACTGCATCACAGTTTAAAATCAAGTGCATTTCATAACCTATACAACCTATGCGTATCCTACTTCAGCTATACACATCAATTAAGCAGCAAAACAAGGTGCATCATTCATACAATTGAGCATACAAACACATTTTTGCACAAAATACAACCTATACATAACCTATTTCAACCTTATACACAACAATTTATCATTATATGCAATAACTAAGTACCTACTGCATCACAGCTAAAAATTAAGTGCATTGCACATACAACAAAGCATACAAACACATTTACGCACACAATTTAACCTACGCTTAGCCTAATTTATCCTTATATGAGACAACTAAGCACCTACTGCATTACTTTTCGAAATCAAGTGCATCAGGCATACAATCAACCATACAAATACATTTACGCACATAACGCGAACTACACTTAACCTAATTCATCGTTATACATGACAATTAAACACCTACTGCATCAGAATATAAGTTCAATTGCATCAAACATACAATCAACCATACACATACATTTTGGCACATAACGCGACATAATGAAACATACGATTAACCTAAATCAATCATATATTGAAGTGTACTCCATTTGAGTTTAAAAAGAAAATCCATTGCATCATAATTAAACAAAAACACAATTTTAGTAAAAAAAAATAACAAATCGATGTAGTAACAAAAATAAAGGTCATATATCAACTTACAAGGCCTTGTAAGATTTGGTAGGTTAGTCTTCACCATGGTTGGTGCAGGAAGGTTCTCGAATGGAGATTCAAACCCTAACAGATCGATGCAGTAATCATCATTGATGAAGTTGGTTGCATCTTTGATGAGTAATCAAATGGTGATTAGATTTTAGGGATGAAGCTTTAGGGTTTATGATAAAAGTAGATCTGTGTTAGTTTTTAGAGAGAGAAAGGGTGTAATTTTTTTTGGGGAAAATGAAACAAATGAGAAACGGTACCGTTTTGTTATCTCAGGTTATGATTTGTTACATACAATGTTATACAATTTCCCCTATTGTTTCGAGTATTTACAAATTTGCCACCTCCCTTTTTGATCTTGCAAAATCCGATCCAATGGTTGAGATTCCTTCCTACCTTTTTTATTATACATTTTTTCAGACGTGAATTGCAAAAATGGCCCTTGTGATTTGTGGCATATTGCATGTTTGGTCCGTCGAGTTTTAAATTGCAAAAAGCGTCCGTGTGACGAATGTTTGGTTCCACTTTTGGTCCTTGGTCGAACTAAAATGACTGATGTACCTTCGTCTTCTTCCTCCTTTCTTTTTTCTTATAATATTTATTTTCTTTTAATTAATATTCGAACTCATTATCACTTTTTCCAAAAACCCAGTTCTCTAAGCCAAATAATCTATCTTCAACAAACTTTCAATCTCCTTATAACAATTTCTCTTACAAAACCTCTTGTTTATATCATTGTCAAACTCATAATTTTAACTTCGATCACACACAAAAATCCAAAGTAGATTATTCAATTTTTGAATCAAAATTCATTATTTATCAAACCACCACCACAATCATCATGATCCTTAAATCAAACCCAATCCCTAACCCTTACCACCGCTGCCAAGTGTCATCCCCATCGCCGACCACATACCGCTGCTACCTCCAACAATAACCCCGAGCCATCTTCCTCACCCGACCACATCCACGCCGCCATCTTCCTCGTTTGGTACGATTAACATCAACTTGGGTTTTCAAAAAAGATTAAGAAAATGTAAAACCACCCTTTTGGTTTTTATCAACATTTAATTTTGGAATTATTGAAGTGTGTATTCCAATTCATGCCATTTTTCTTTTTTAACTCCCTCACTGATTCATAAAAATGTTATGAATAGAGAGGAGTAAACGGGGTATGTAAGTGTTAATAGAATATTGGGAAAGAAAAGATTATCGGGGAAGGTGGACAGTTGTGGAAGCTACATTTTTTATAGAGAGTACAAAGACAATTTGAGCCGTGTGTTTGTGAAGTTGTGGCTGAGGTTATTGTTTGTGTTTGCTATTCGGTTTGAAGATTTGATGCAAGTTTTTGTGTAAGGATATGTTTAGTGTTTGTGTAGTCATTATTGTAGGAGTAGATCTGGGTTTTTGATAAACTTTTCTTTTTGGATTTAATATTCTTAGATCTAGTCAACAGTATGGAAAACCCCCAAATCTGTGTTTTTGTGTTGGGTGATAGGTTTTTAATAAGGTTTTTGAATTTACTTTGAGAAAAACAATTAAAAAGAAAATAAAAATTAAAAGAAAAAGAAAAAGAAACAAGAAGACGAGGGTATTTCAGTCATTTTAGTTCGACCAATGACCAAAAGTGGAACCAAACTTTCGTCACACGGACGTTTTTTGCAATTTCAAAACTCGACGGACCAAAAGTGCAATTTGGCCAAACCACAAGGATCATTTTTGCAATTCTCTCTATATAGAATAAGGAAATTCTATTTGTATCATGTTTATTTTTCTGTTATACTTTTGTCAAGTGTGTTTAATATATTAATCAAAGTAATTTGACTAACCCACTCCTAAAGGTTGTCTTAAATAAATTTTCTTTATCAAATATGTTCCGCAAAGAGTTTCATACTTGGTTTTGTTTAAACGAGGTTTGCAACCCGCGTTTTGTTGCGGAGTGTGAGGGACTACCTCTGAAACGGACCGATAATCTCAAAGACTATTTTCGTAAGTTCTCAATGAAAATATTTTCGAAAATAGTCATCAAGTTATCGGTCCGTGACTAGCTTTGCAATACACCAATAACCTCAGGGATTATTTGCGTACACTTAATTTTGTATTTTTTTACATCAAAAGTGGTGAAAGGGGTGAATTTTTTTTTATTAGAGGACACGTTGACCAAGGCATGTACTGACTTTTAATTATTATAGCAGGGTTACGGTATTGCTACCCGTACAAGCAATACCCCTTATTGTTCGCTGTATTGACATGACAAGACATTTTTTTAAGTTTTTTCGTTTCGTATTTTTCATATTTTACCGTTTTTGATTTATAAAACTTTGCGGTTTATGTTCGGTATTTTTTTCCGACAGTTTTACCCATTTTATTAACAAGAGAAGACAGCCTCCTACTTCGTATTTTCCATGTTTTATTAATTTTGACTTATCAGACCTTATATTTATATTATGTTTTTTTATTTTACAATTTTATAATACAAACAAAATTATAAAAATATAAAAACAAAATTAAAGAGAGTTTTTGTAACAGTTTTGGAGAGTCTTAATAACCAATCCATATACTAATGTGTTATTTATTCTTTCATTTTTTAGCATATAAATAGGAGAGTGAGTTAAGCAAAGCCAAAAGGTAATGAGAATTGACAAGATAGATCTAATTTTAGTTTTAATTTTAACTTTAATTTTGATGTTAAACATGTATACATTTTTCGAAAATAGTACTTATATGAGCTGAGATCAACATAGATTACTCTTTTAAAAGATCAGATGGATGAATCATAACTATTCATTTTTCATTAAATAAAAAAACTTATTCTCTATATTTTTCAAACAGTAAATCTTTAAGCTACGAAAAATACACCATCACGACGAGAATATTTGTATCTTTCAGTAGACGGACAATTTGTTATACGTTTGACCATTTTTTAGTGTTGAAATTTTCGTCTAGAAAAATCACACGTGATTTGTAAACGAGCAACAAGCTGCGCCGCTAGCCTTTTTTGGTTGCAAAACCAATTCTTATGTATCATAACATTACAGTTCATAACTTGTTGGACTCTGTTGAGTAGCTTCGGCGCCTCAGGTTCAATGAAACCAAAGGTATCAAATGCGAAATTAAAAAAATCACGTGTGATTTTACAAATTCACGTGTGATTTATAAAGTAATGACGAGAATATCTTTATCTTTTAGTAGATGCTAAATTGATATACTTTCGACGATTTTTAGTGTTGAAATTTTCACTAAAAAACACCCGTGATTTGTAAAATCACTTGTGATTTGTTATTTTAAAAATCACGTCTAATTTCAAATATCGTATGTGATTTTACAAATTCACAAGTGATTTTAAAAGTAAGAGTGAATTACATAAATCGTCCTTGTGGTTTACCGGATCTAACAAATTTGGTCCATGTGTTTTTTTTTCATCGGGTTTGGTCCTTGTGGTTTTGATCCATTGCGGGTTTGGTCCCTTGTGGTTTTGATCCATCACGGGTTTGGTCGCTTGGTCAAACTAAGAAAATGCTGGTCAAGAGACCAAACCCGCAATAAATCAAAACCATAAGGACCAAACTCGATGAAAAAAAGCACATAGACCAAATTTGTTAGATCCGACAAACCACAAGGATGATTTATGTAATTCTATCTAAAAGTAATAAATCACGTGTGATTTTATAAATCTATAAATCGCATGTGATTTCACAAACTCACATGTGATTTTTAAAGTAATAAATCATATGTGATTTTTCGAATCACATGTGATTTTTATACTGGAAATTTAAAAAAAAGGTTCGTCAAAATTATATAAAAGTGCCCATCTTTAGAAATATAATTTAATTCTCGTCGCGGTTGTATAATAAATTTTGCTTAACGATTAACGGTTTGCTAGATATTATAATTTAAAAAATGATGAAAGTAATATTTTTTAATTTGATGAAAAAATAAATGGCTAGGATCTTACTATTTGATCTTTAGAAAAAAAATGTTCTACATAAAACTTTTCTCTTCACCATATAGTGCACCTTTTGTCTTTTTTCCTGAAATTTACACAATTGTTCCTGAGATTTATCCATCGTTGCAAAGTTCATCCTAAGGACCAACCATGTAACATAAACATTCTTCAAACACTAAACTTGTAACTACAAATTTACAAAAATTATTTGAAAATCCCAATTAACATGTCTATATGAAAATATAAGAACAATAAATATGCATGAAACACAAATAATAACTTTTCAATCATGTAATGCTTTATTGATAAAAATCAAAGTATTGCAAAGTGCTATGATCACACTTTTTGAATGACAATGTAAGATTACTCTTTGAACAAGTAAACTTGACAAGTTATCAAGTTTAGGAGCGAACTTGTATAGACCTGCTGATAGGATCAGCTGACTAATTGTAAGTTTGATAGAGGAGTAAATGCAACTATAATAACGACAACAATTAAAGTGATAACATTTACTCCTACAAACATTCTCTATTTATAGTGATATGAGGTTGATCCCTTAGTGGGGGTAGTTGGGACGTGTCAAGAATTTAGTGGAGAAGTACGTCTGAATTTAATGCACGTCCATTCTTGGAAACATCATGCCCATACTTTTGTGAACAATTCTGCCAACTATTCACATCTTTCACCAACTCGTACTTTGTAGAACTTTTTTTTTTAATCGAAAGACTCTTTTGTCCCGCTATTTTGTTTTATCGAATTGTCCCGCCTAAACACACTTAGAGGTAAGAGCTATGCTCAGTTTTTTTTATCTCAAAGAGTAATAATTTCATCAGGGTATTGCCACCCCCGACTCTCTTCAAACATTTAACGTATTCTATCTACATACCAGCTGATATCCATCCCAGCTGACGAGTGTGTCTTCAAGTAATCTTCGACTTTCTTGACAATGTCGTTGACTTAATACGTCTGAGGTTGCTCGCTGAAGTTGTGCTTCAGCGAGTCATGCAATCACTTACTGATGTCTATCAATGAGTCTTCAACACTTAGCTTAAAATTTGTTTAAATCTAGGCAGAGACAATTGGGCACTAAATTGGCCTAACAAACTCCCCTTATTTGAATATAAATTATGCTAAGTCTATATTATTGTAACTGAGTACACAGCTTCTTCTTACACATAATTTTAGCAGAGAAATTAACAAAATAATTCATTCATTAATACATTACAAAGATTATTCAAATCCCATACCATCTAAATTATTTTCTACAATTTCCCTAGTAGCTACAACATCAAGCCTAGCCTCAATTACCCATATCAGTTCATCATACACCTTCTGAGCATATTCTGAGTCAATATTTATCATATTCTGAATCATGATTTAGTGCACTGTACTTTTAAGGTTGTACTCACTTACTCGCTGAAACACCAAGTCAAAGTTCCCATTGTAGTACAAAATCTCAACTTCAAGCTTTTTAATGACTTGGACAAATTTAGCAGAAGTGATTCCCAAGGGAGGTGTCAGGTTTATGTGCATACCATCCACCACTACATCCTGTGAAACAAACACCTCTTTAAGAGTTTCAGTTATCCTCTTCCTCTTTCTTTTAGCAGGTGGAAGTTTATCAAGTCTTTTAAGAGAGTTAGCGATATGTTTGTGGCAAGTCTAGAAAAGATATCCTGAAGACCTAATCCCTTATAGATATACGCCTTTTCATCTAAAACTCATTGTACGAAACGCACCCCCTCTCCCTCCCTCTCTTCCCCCTCCTCACCTCACATGATAAAACAAAAAATTCTCCTCCCTATCTATATAATCCTCTCAACTCTTGGATAGATGACTCATGCGTTACTTAAGAACCATCGACTTCACATTTTCTGTCAACACTAAACCGTTTTAATCAGATAAGTCAGATCTGCTATGTGTTTTGTCTATGTTTATATTCAGCACTCCCATCCTCCTCTCGCACTCTCTTGTAGTCTTCACATATTGTCAGCCTTGTCAGGCTTTCGTCGAATTCTTTTATGTTATGTGTCATACTTGCAACTGTATTCGCCCGCTCTGTCAGTTGAGTTCAGAGCCATATGTCATCTGTCATATCACCGTCAAGACTCAGTTCATCTTTAGTCTGAAGTCTTCAAAAATCTTGTAGTTCAGAGGCTAATTGTTCCTGGTGATATGCGTAGTAAAAATCTTAGTTGACTTGTTTACCCTGTAATTGAACTTGGTAATGGGCAGCTGGTCATCTATGAAGTTAATGCAGTTCAGGTATTCCTCCCTTGACCGGCTCAGATGTTGGATTCTCTAAGATTTAATCTCAGTCAGCTTTTTTCCGTTGAGCCTTTCGTTGAGCTAAGGTCAACCTTTTGAGATCCTCTTTAGACTTATCCTTTGTAGCCTTAAGGTCAGCCAATCATTTTGTTTCTTGTAGCTAAAGATATACTTCTTCAATGGTCATTGGGCCTTCCTCAGGTTTTCTGAACTGTTTAAGAGTAGATAAGATAGTGGCTGATCCTCTTTGCTCTATTAGAGGCATGATAATTTTCAGAGCATCATTAGTGGATTGGGATATTGATTTGATGATAATAGGATATATAATATATACCTAAAATACCAAATTAATTATTGTATAGTGAGTATCCCGTTCGATATAAAAATTGCTTGAGGACAAACAATATTTTATCTCCCGGATGTCGTATCCCGACGAAGTGCGAATTTGAAAACCTTGTTTTGGTTCGTGATCGTGTGCTTGAATAATCAATATTTTGGATTTTGGGTTCTAAATCTAAAAACGCAAAGGGAAAACATAAAAGGCACACTAAACTAGAAATTAAAGCAATTTAAAAACCTAACGACATTTAAAAGTAATTAAAAGCTAATTAAAACTAAATAAACTAACTTAATTAACTAAAAATGACAAATTAAAATTCTAAAAACTCAAAATGCAAATTTTTTAACTAAATGACTTCAAATATTTTTTAAAAGTAAGAAAATATTTTTTTGACTTTTTAATCTATTTAAAACTACTTTTAAAACTAAATAATACTAAAAATTAAATTAAAAATACTAAACTTAATCCTAAATTTTTTAGAAAATTCCTAAAAATACTTTAAGCTAAAAAGGAGATTTATAAAGAAAAATGGATCAATAAGCTCTAACCTACAAGCTGCTAAAATTCAATAAGCCCAATAAGCTACAACTGAAAAGCGTGTATAAGTAATTAAGTGTGCAAAGGGTTAACAGAAAAGTCCCAAGGGCACTACTGGTTAAGGTGTTGGTGTTGTGAAGGTGAGGTCGTAGGTTCGAGTCCTGGACCTGCACTTTTTTAAAAACTTTTTTTAATTTTCTTTTTGAAAAAGCTAAAGATCAAGCTAAAATGAACAACTTTAATAAATAGCTTTTTACTTAAACTTATGAATAAGCTAGGAAAAAGCTCTCCTAAAATTGGCAGTTGGGCTTAAAACTAACTAACATTAAGCTAAAACTATTGGGACCTAATAAGCTAAAAGATAAGCAAATAAGCTGAAACAGTCATAAACCTACACCTAATAAGCACTTTAGACTAGAAATGAGCTAACTAAATAAGCTAAAAAGCACCTAAAACCAATTAGACAGTTTACTCTAAATAACTTTTAAAATGACTCTACACACATTAAATCATAAATTTTAAACAAAATAAGAACTAATAAGCACTTGACATAAGCTGAAACCTGAAAACAGATAAAGTCTAGGACTTAATAAACACTAATGAGTAGATTTAAGCAAACCTAAATAAGCTGGAAAATACCTAAAAGCATTAAAAAAGTTTACTCAGACAGAGACTTAAAGGATTTGACAGATTTTAAGCTAAAATTAAGACTAATTAAGCTAAGAAAAAGCTAGACAACTTAAAGCAGATATAAAGTAACACCTAAAGAACACAAATAAGCTATAGTTAAGAAAATTCAAAGTAGAGATTATGCTAAAAAAAGGAATTGGAAATGACAAACTACACTAATATTTTTTTGCTTTTTGATATGAAGGACTCATTTTCAACTTGAAATTAAGACTCAAATTCTACTTTAACCAACTAAAAAAACTTAAAACAGATTCAACTTAGATCTCAATAAGCTAAATTTAATTAAGCTTAATCAAAGATAAGCTAAAACTTAACCAATAAATGATTTGCAAAACAAGGCTCTTAAAACCAACTACTTGACTGTTTTTAGCCATTAAACTTTCAAAAAGCTATTCCTAAGAAAAAAACTCAAAACAAATGTTGAATGATGCCAAATAAACTCATTTAAACACAGAAAACTGTAACTCACACAAGCATTTGAAAAAAAATCAATCAAATAAGCAGTTTGACATCCCTAATGATTGGTAGACTTGGAAAGTTGATAAATCAAACTCTAAACTTGACAAAAATACTTTTAAGCTTAAAAAACTTGCTTAGAAACTTAATTAGAGCTTATGAAATCAAGTCTGATATCCAAAAACAGATTGCACTCTCTTTTCTTGCATTATAAATGCTTATCCTAAACACCCCTTTAAAATTTGTATTCTCATTTTAAAGCCAAAACAGATCCAAGTAAGCCATGATTTGTAAAAACAGATTAAGAACTAATCATATAAATGATAAATAAGCGAATACTAAGGTAAAATAAGCAATGTTGAATAAGCTACTATAATAAGCTATAAACTAAGATCTAAGACAGATTCTACCTAAACTCAAATTAAACTATTCAAAACCATAAACTAGACTTATTAAGCTATATTGAAACTGAATAAGCACAAATAAGTAGCAAGAAGCAAGCAATAAGCAGTAAGATAAGCTAAACAGAATTTAAACTAGAAATGAGGTAAAAGAGAGAGTACCTTAATCCCAGCTCAAACAGGGATAAAAAATGCTCAAAAGAGCTTGTCTACAAGCTCTAGCTTATCAGAGATAAGCTGGTGAAACCCATAAGCCCATCTAGTTCTGGCTTATCTTCCATAACATAGCTTATAGTGACTTTTTGAGGCTATTTTGAGTGAACAACTTATTCAGTTTGGCTTTTAGAAAGCTAAACTGAATAAGAACTAGCTTAAGAGTTATAGAGAGCTTAATGAACTTATTAGCTTATATCTAATCAATATTTAGACCATGATTGCTTAAGAGTAAAACAGAATTTAAAGCACAATTTAAATGAAACTTTAAAATTTATTAATATCAAAAGAGATTACAAGCTTTTTTATAAAGAAAATTACATTAAAACGGACAATAAGCTAAACATTACATTAATAAGATAATTAAAAAGCTACACTAAAACTACTAAAATCTAGATGATCATCTATGTGAGTGAGAGCCTCTATTTATAGCCTGCAAGAGAAGGATCCAGAAGCATAGACGCGTCAATTTCATCAAATCTTAGCCCTTGATTCCTATTCAATCATCAATCCACCCTTAGATCAACACCACGTCTCCTTATCCAATAGGAATGCTGGGGATTGCCAGCGTGGGTTAAGTGTTGTCAGACGTTTTCAGGCTTAGGTCTTCTAGAAGATAGGGAATGAGTGAGAGAGGTATTGTTTACCCTGTGTTATTCGGGTGGGGTGAAAGTGAAAAAAAAGATGGAAAAAGAGATGATGAATAGTAATCCTATGCATTGTATTGTATTGTTTACCCTGTGTTATCTCGTGCTTGGGTTTCGTCCGTTTTGCTTTGTTTTTGTCCATTTATGGTATATCTGTTACCTGCACAATACAAATCACAAAAGACACATATACAATGCATTTTTCATGTATTTTTGGTCTTTTAAGTTCATTTTAATAAGGAATAATGATATGTGATTAAGCACATATAAAAAATCCTCCATACTAAGCTATTATCGTGTCCTCACGCAATGTCATAAATATATTTAAAAATTTCAACTCTCTTAGACTAATTACCTTGAAAAGTAGCTAAGTGTTCATCTAATGGGATTAAGAAATCACTAGTTTTGAAAAACCTCCAATTTTTCCATTTTTTATATATATGCAAACATTTATTATTATCATTCATTCATATTTTTTTTCATTCATAACTTTATGGATCACGGAACAAGAAACACTATAAGGATAAATTCATCGTCCTTGATTTTTCACCCGCCCCAAACCAAGCTTAAAAACAAAATCATTGTTAAATACAAGTTAAGATGCTAACACTACTCATAGATGCAAATTGTGTACGCATAGCCACTTTCCGCTCCCTTATTCCTAAGTCCTCTAAGGATTTTATTCTTATTATTGGTGACAAATAAATTATGGCCTTATTTTAATAAAGTAAACCCAGGTTAGACCATAATTAGTTTGAAATCCTTTCTTAAAGAGACGATATGGTGAGAATAAGTTCCACATTAAGGTTCTAATTTCACATGATTTATGGGTTATCCTTTTTATTTCATCCGAAACAACTCAACTACGAGTCCAAAGACGGAGGCTTTATTTAGATAACCCCAGAGTCAAAATTTGGCTTTATTCTTATTATTATTATAGCAACATTTTTAAACCTTGGTCTTTTAAACAACTGCCACATCGGTATGCGAGCCGACCATGGTCCAGGAGTCTTATTTCGACCTCGATGATTTCCTCGACCTTTTAGAAGGCTGCAACATCGGCAGCGAACCGACCAGATGCAGTAAACTTTTATCAGTCTCGGATTATTATTCTCACTATGGGCCTTCTTTTGAAGACTGCCACATCGGCAGCGAACCGACCAGAGACAGTAAACCTTTATCAGCCCACAGTTTTTATTATTATTATTGTTATTACCTCCACCCTTTAAACGACTGTCACATCGGTATGCGAGCCGACCATGATCCAGAAGTCTTATTTCGGCTTCGGTTTATTATTATTATTATTATTAGCCAAATTTTAAGTCCTGTGGTCTTTTAACTACCTAGACAACGGTAGCGAGCCGTCAAGAATCGGTAGCCTATTTCCCCACAACACTGACAAAACCTCGATGTGTACCTTACTTTCACCAGAAGGAATCTCTACGAAGGGATCTAAACTAAGAATCGCAAAAACCAAAGTAACTTTATTTATTTAACAATAATATAACGTTTATTAAGCTGATGGGAGCAAAAAGCCACAATTAACCACTATGACCTCTAAAGAGATCTAACTACTTCATGCTTAGCATCTAACTTATATTCAACTCTATCATTTTTCGTTCTTCACAAATTTAAAATCTTTAATAAAAAGATCCACGAATGCTTAGTCTAATAAATACAAGCTTTGCATATTTAAAGTCTATTATGGAAACTTGCAAACTCTTGGCTTTTTTTCAAGCTAGAATTCGCGTTTTAAAGCTTCTTGTATAGCAAACGCTTTAATTTATATAAGTTAAGGGGCAAGCTAGAGCGCAACATGCTCGATCAAGTCAAAATTTATGCTTAAAAAGACAAAAATTCGTGTCTAAACACTTACTTTATTTTTGATTTTTTTTAATTTTGGCATAAAATCACAAATTTTTGGTATTTTTGGTGGAAAAACGGGGTTACGTGAAGACAAGACAAATGCAAGTAAGATCAAATCAAAAGATCCCCCCATACTATAACTAAACATTGTCCTCAATGTTAGACTGCTACCCCATACTAATTTTAAGGCATAATCCAAATATTAAGGGGTCTCTACGCAAATCTAAAGCCGTTTATTAATTATGCTAATAGATAAACGTTAATCAATAAGATCTAGGATATCAGATTCCCATATAAAAGCATGCTAATAATTGAAGATCGAGTGGACAAAACCACGAGCACGAGATTCTTCAAAATCCAGGCAATCCTGGACATAAAACACAAACCACGAAACACGAGAAATAAAGAGGCGAGCCTCCTTACATCACACTTATTAATAAATATTATACTAATATACTACTACTAAAGATAAGCATGGGTTGCCACCCACGAAGTGCTTGTTTTTGTTAACCGAGTCACGAGCCTGACTCGACCCCGGGAATTTTTTTTTATTAGGGGGGTGCGTCCATGGGGAAGGTTTGAGATTCGGGACAACATCGAGGGTATGTCCCTTCCAAAATAATGCTTAAAGTCTATGACCGTTCACCTTGAATTTGGTCGTCGATTTGAGATAACTCGGACGGTTCCATAGGGAAAAAACTTGAGCAACGTGAGGTTCCGGTCAACGAGTTTTGAAGCTTTGCCTGGGTCCGGTCCAACGGGTTTTGAGCTTGCCCGAGAAAATCTTTAATCGAGAATTGAAGAGAAGAACTCGATCACCAACGTTGAAGACGCGGTTCTTAATCTTGGAGTCATGAATCTTCTTTGTTTTCTCTTTGTAGATTAAAGAATTCTCGTAAGCTTGATCCCGGAGTTCATTTAATTCATTCATTTGAACTTTTCGGTGATCACCCGCGGTCTTAAGGTCAAAATTACAATGCTTTAAGGCCCAATAGGCCTTGTGTTCAAGTTCGATAGGAAGATGACAAGCCTTTCCGTATACGAGCTTATAAGGAGTGCACCCGATAGGTGTCTTGAATGCGGTACGAAAGGCCCATAATGCATCATCTAACTTATCGGACCATGAAGCTCGATTTTCGCCTACGGTCCTTTCTAAAATACGTTTCAAACCATGATTTGAAACCTCCACTTGTCCACTAGTTTGTGGATGATACGCGATAGAAAGACGGTGAGTAACTCCATACTTAAGCATGACCCTTGCGAATTGGTCATTGCAAAAATAGGTATTGCGATCACTAATTATAGCACGAGGAGTTCTAAATCGGGCAAAAAGAGATTTCAAGAATTTAACAACGACTTGGCCATCATTAGTGGGGAGCGCTTTTGCTTCAACCCATTTAGACAAGTAATCGACGGCCACGAAAATGTACTTGTTCCCTCGAGAAGACGGGAACGGTCCCATAAAGTCGATGCCCCACACGTCAAAGATCTCGCAAACTTGAATTGCATTTTGAGGCATTTTGTATTTTTGCGAGATTTTGCCTTGACGTTGACATGAGTCACATGACTTCACCATGTCATAGGCATTGCGATAAATCGTCGACCAATAGAAACCGGAATCAAAAACCTTTTTAGCGGTGTAGTTCGCATAATGATGTCCCCCGATGGGTCGATTTTGGTAAGCCGTCAGGATATCAACGGCTTCTTGGCCGTGAACACATCGTCTAATCACTTGATCCGCACAAATCTTAAACAAGTAGGGGTCGTCCTAAAAATAATGCTTTACATCCTTAAATTTTTTTTCTTTTGTTGGGACGACATCCCTTTCACTATAAAATTCCTCGCATGGTAATTTGCAATGTCGGCAAACCATGGGGTACTAGCATCACCATGAAAAGTTATCATTTCGAGGGTCTCGAGAGGAAATGTTTCATTAATTTCCTTTTTCTCGGGATCACCTTGATGAGGATTTTCTAATCTAGATAGATGGTCGGTCGCGAGATTCTCCGCTCCTTTTTTATCATGAATAATGACATCAAATTCTTGGAGTAGGAGAATCCACCGGAGCAATCTCGGCTTAACATCTTGCTTAGTAAGTAGATACTTGAGAGCCGAGTGGTCCGTATACACTATGGTCTTTGATAAGACTAAGTAAGACCAGAATTTCTCAAAAGCATACACCACGGCTAATAATTCTTTTTTCGTAGTAGTGTAATGTGCTTGAGCATCCGTCATAGTCTTACTTGCATAGTGTATAGGCTGAAAATGTTTGGTCTTACGTTGCCCCAAGACTGCACCTACCGCATAATCACTAGCGTCGCACATAATTTCAAATGGTAGGTCCCAATCGGGGGCAACTAAAATCGGGGCTTCGGTTAACTTCTTCTTAAGTATATTAAACGCTTCAATACATTCTTTCGAGAAAAAAACAGGGTTTCTTTTTCTAGAAGATGGGTCATCGGCCGGGCAATTTTAGAAAAATCTTGAATAAATCGACGATAGAACCCAGTGTGACCTAAAAACTTCGAACGCCTTTAACGAAAGTCAGATGATGGAGTTTAGCTATAACATCAACTTTAGATCTGTCGACCTCAATACCGGACTTTGAAATCTTATGTCCTAGAACAATGCCTCTTTCACCATAAAATGGCATTTCTCCCAATTTAGAACTAAATTAGTGTCTTCGCACCGTTTTAGCATTTTGTCTAAATGGGAGAGGTAAGATGAGAAAGAATCCCCGAAGACCGAGAAATCGTCCATGAATACCTCCATTGTTTCCTTGATTATATCGTGGAAAATAGCCATCATGCACCTTTGGAACGTGCCTGGAGCATTACATAAGCCAAAAGGCATACGTCGGTAGGCAAACGTCCCATAAGGGCAAGTGAAAGTGGTCTTCTCTTGATCTTACCGGTCAATAGGAATTTGAAAATATCCAGAAAATCCATCTAAAAAGCAATAGTATTCATTTCCTGCTAAACGTTCAAGCATCTGGTCCATAAAAGGCAACGGGAAATGGTCTTTACGAGTGGCATCATTAAGCTTACGGTAATCAATACAAACGCGCCATCCCGTAACTAACCTAGTAGGAATTAACTCATTATCTTCGTTTTCAACTACGGTCATGCCACCCTTTTTAGGCACACAATGAACGGGGCTCACCCACGGACTATCAGAGATAGGGTAAATCAATCCGGCATCAAGGAGTTTGATAACTTCCTTTTTGATAACCTCATGAATTTTTGGATTCACCCTTCTTTGATGTTGAACCGCCGGTTTGAAGTCATCTTCCATTAAGATCTTGTGAGTACAAAAACGAGGGTCGATGCCCTTAATGTCAGAAATTTTCCATGCGATGGCCCGTTTGTGTGACTTAAGAACCTTTAAAAGGGCGGCCTTTTCTTCATCTTTTAATTCTTTAGAAATTATGACGGGTAATTTATCGGTTCCTTCTAAAAATGCATATTCTAAATGAGAAGGTAAATCCTTAAGCTCGAGTTCCGGTGGTTCTTCGATTGAAGGCTTCGTCATAGTAACATCAACTTGCTTAAGGTCATCATTCTTCATCGGAGGGAGATTCGGAGAAGGGTCTTCATTTAAGAATTTCTCAAGGTAAAGAATATCTCCCTCCGTGTCGTAGTAATCTTCATCTAAATTAGTAAGTTCTTCCGGGGTACGTAGAAAAGTCTCTATCTCTTCCAAAATGAAATCTCCTCCTTCAAAAGGAGTGAACAAGGGGGAAGAAGAAGCAATGATAGGATCCGAAGGAGTAGGATTGCCACTCGTCTAACTATCCGAAAATCCGAGCACTTCTTGAGCATACTCCTCACAAGCAACGTCTATGACATTGACATGATGAACCGTTTCATCATAATAATTACGGGAGTATCTTGAAGTGTGCCCGACTTTAAATGTAATGGCTTCATCATTGACTCGAAGAGTTAATTCTTCACCATGTACATCGATTAAAGCTCGTGCCGTCCTCAAGAAAGGTCTCCCGAGGATGAGGGGAACCCGAGGATCGACATCGTAATCAACTACAACAAAGTCGGCCGGAAAATAAAACTTTCCTACTTTTACAAAAACATCTTCGACAACACCTTTCGGATGAGCGACCGATCAGTTTGCGAGTTTGAGTGTCATGCGAGTCGGAGTAAGTTCCAGGAGCGAAAGCTTCTTCCACACGGAAAGAGGCATTAGATTAATGCTAGCGCAAAGATCGACCAAGGCTAAGCACTCATCTAGCTCCGAAAAATCACACGGGATGAGAAATTTGTCGGGGTCTCCAAGTTTTTCGGGAGCACCGCCGAACAATTTTCATTTAACGGAGTATTTGCTAATTCGAACAACTTTTCCTTATTACTAAGTAAACTCTTAAATGTAGAAGCAAACTTCGGCATATGAAGAAGAGCATCCACAAAGCTAATATCGAAGTGTAATTTTTGAAAGATTTGAAGAAACTTCAACATTTGATTATTAGCTTTTTCACGAAGCTTTTGGTCGTTAATTCTTGAAGGATAAGGTATTGACGGTTTAGGATTAGACTTCGGAGCAACTTCAGGCTCCGAAATTGGAATTTGGACAACCGAAGGTTGGACGTGTGCGGTACTTTCTGAACTTGTAGTTTGCACCTTTGTTGGGACTTAAAAGACTTCATGGATTCTTAGAAGTTACTGCTGCTCAGGTACATAATGGAAATTATGCTAAGTGGTTAGTACTGGTAGTATAATGTTACCACTGCTAGTTATTACAGTTAGTATAATTTAGTACTGATAGCATAAAGTTACTGCTGTTAGTTGAAGTTAAGACTGCTCAGTGTTAAAGTCTAAAATATAAGCTAAGTAGTTAGTGCTGCTAGTAGTAAAAGTTAAGACTGCTAGTACAAGTTACTACTGTTAGTGTATATTAGTACTGCTAGTACTAATGTTACTACTGCTTATGTTTATTAGTGCTGCTGGTAGAAAGATTACAATTGTTTGAAGACTTTCTACTGTCAAGAGGATAAAGATGAATTAAAGAGATAAAGATTGTTTGGAGAACAAGAATGCGTGTGAAGATAAGTGTTGAGATATTTATGTACAAGATATACATAATGTATTTATTTAGAAGATTACGTTTATGTTTAGAAAAGATTGAGATATCTTAGGAATATATTGTAAGCCGACTAGGACTCCTTAGTCTATAAAAGGAGGCTCTAGGGCATTAGTTGAGATATCACAAAATTGGTAGGAATTACCTCCCGAATTATGGTTACCCGTAGTAGCATAAGCGGCCTCTTGAGTGTAGCCATCGACAGCTGGGCACTTGGTAAAAGAATGGGGACCACCACAAGTCTCGCATTTCGTATCAACATATTTGACCGTTTGCATTTGTTTCATCATATTAAGAAAATTCGTATTCATTAATTCCAATTGTCAAACAACTTTGGGACTCTCGGTAGAAGTAGTAGAAGAGATATTTCTAGATGTCTCATCTCGAGTTGCTGAAGTGTCCCAATGGTTATGGTGAGCGGTCATGTTCTCGATTAATTTGTAACATTCTTTCGGTGTCTTTTGCATAAAAGTTCCTCCCGCTGCAGCATTGATGGTGTCCTGATGACTTAATGTCAAACTATTAGCTCTCGAATTCAGGATCAATAAGCAATAGAGTGTGTGTTTAGGTGTTGTGTGTATGATTATTCTAGAGAGAAAGATAGAAAGTAGAGAGAGAAAGAGGGAGGAGGAGGATTAGAGAAATAAGATTAGATTGATTAGAGAAGGCCTAGAAGACACAACCACAAGAACCAAAGAAACCCCCCAAGCGGTGGTGTTGGGGCATATATAGACCCATTTTAACAAGTTGAGAGCCAGGAAGTCATGTTTCTTATAGCTTTTAGACTATAAAGTTGGTCTCGTGACAATAATTAAAGCCACGAGCCAATCACCTAACCTATACACAATATTATTTCTCTAGTTATTACAAGACTTTTATCTCAATAAGACGATCACTTTATCATTCCTACAATCTTCTCCCTCAAGGTGACGATCATTGAGATCTCTCTATTGTATTTGCATTAATGATCAAACATTTTCTTAGTTCGTAACAATCACCCCCTAAAGGAAGATCATTGGAGAACACACTCCGGACTTTTATCTATAATCTTTAATGCTCGTTTATCTTGAGTCTTGATGTATATATAGTGGTCTTTTCCAAACATGCTCTTTGTGATTATGATCTTGATCTTTTTCTTTTCTTTACTCTTTGCCCTTTGCGACCTTTTCATATTCATCATTCTTACTGTGGAACCCTAGTTGATTATATCTTATGAAGCTTCTGACCACTTACTCAAAACTGACTTTCTTGACAGCTTACAATCTTCTCTGTAGAACTTTGTCTGAACAACAACTTGGAGGATTTGAGGAAGTTCTTTAAATTTAACAGAGTTGCGGAAGTGTATCTCTAAAACTTTGATATTAAGGTATGAAGGTAGAAAATGACGGTGTTCCATGCATCGAAAAAGGTATAGATGCTCTCTGAAAGGTAGAGATGTTGTTGATGTTGTTGTACCTAAATGTATCTTCCTGAGTTGACTTCCCCCCAGTTCATACCACATGACTATAATCAGTCCAGCTGCTTCCCCCCAAACGAACAACCATTCGTATCACATACTTCACACAAACAACTCATAGAAGAAAGAAACTATAAATTCCAAGTCAATTAAGTCCCAGATGTTGTTTACACCAAAGTCAATTAAGTCCCGGATGTACACATTTCTTCCCCCTAGTTGTTACACTATGTTGTATACACCAAAGTCAATTAAGTCCCGGATGTACACATTTCTTCCCCCTAATTGTTGCGCTCTATCGAAATACTCAGCTATAACACTTCTCTTCCCCCTAATTATGTTTGATGGCCATCAAACATAATCATAATCTTGTTACGCCTGAATATTTGATAGTGAAGTCATGTGTGAAGTGCGGTCTAAGCATAAGGGTCAACTACTATCTTTAATTTCAACAATCTTCCCTCATTAATATTGTGACGTCATAAGTAACCTTGGTAATCCAACACTTCACTTGAATAAATCAAGGAAATGTTGTTTGTGTTTTTCGAAAACAAATTCCGAAAAAACACGATAACTACTAGATCACTTAGATTACTAGTTAACACTAATTGAATCATTAAACAATCATTTTCAAATTAGTGACCTACGTTCAGCGTTGGCTTTGATGTTAGCACTAGTAGGATTTCCATTCATTCATTGTGAAATACTTAATTTAAGTATCACTCTTGAATGTTCCGGCAATGTCACTAAGACATGCAATATCACATAGACATATAAGTGACTCTTGTACTTTTTGTATCTTTGATGTTTAATACAAATGTACTTTTGTGTCCTATGTGAGATTTATGATTTGATCTCATTTGGCTCTAGACTCAATAAGTGCATTTTGGTTTTAGTGATCGGAGGCTGGAGCAGACTGCCACCTTTTCAATATCAACAATCTCAGAGTGAGATGTCAATAGATTATGCTTTTAATCTCCGTGACAATGAAACAAGAATTCTTTTGAGAGAATCTTGAGTGACTGGGAAGGGTTGTGCATTGCATCACTGGGTCTATGATGTCTTTCTTCAATACCAAATATCATCTTTATGATATTTGATAGATTATGTATTGACCCGGTTTCTGCCTAAAGTTTGTGGAGGGCTTCTTTCTTTTCATCTTTTATCCATATATTTCTTTTTCATTCTTCAACCCCTTCAATGTCCACCAAGACGTCATTACTATCATCATGTTGTGATTGTTCCGATGATAGCTCATGCCTTAGTTGACATTGTTCCCAATCACATTCTACTCCATCATACCTAAGGACTTCTATTCAATCTAGGAAATGTCCCTGGGTAGATCCCTCCGGTTCTGGTTGGATCATGGGATAATACCTAACCTTACCACCTTATTTCTTCTTTGATCATCGTGAGGTAGTTGGTTGTTGGGTATTAAGATCAGAACCATAAAACCATTTGAAAATCAATCAAAGTGTTTGATATAAATCAAAACATTTAACACTTTGAAAGTTTCACCTTTTTGAGAAATACTCCCCCTACACATGTGCATCGATATTCAAAATTATTTTGCACATGGAGGAAAGAGTTGATTGCACTTTGAGTCTTTTAGATCACTTTGATATTCAACACACTTAAGCATTTATCTTTCTTGATCACATTTTAATCCAATTTTCTCCCCCTCAAAAATAGCATACCAAATGATATTTTTGATATCAATGGATTAAAATAGCTATATGAGAATTTGAAAATACATGGGAGAAAACGGATCTAGCATGATTATGATTTGGAACCTTTTTTAATGTTCTAAACAAATTTGAAAAATAGTTGCGTCAAAGTATATAAATATCTAAAACGTATGGTCAGTAGATTGCTCACTCCTCATCCTGTTAATTTCAGGAAACGGTCGTAACCGGACACAATCTTCACCATTTGCACGCTTATCGATATAAACATACTTGACCACAACTTCTTTTAAATCGATTATTATTCATTTGTTCAAAACATTTTCATTTGTATACCATTTTGCTTGAGCTCAAGATTTTGAATATCTTAAATGAAATAGCTCAAGTCCAAGAAGTTGTAAACTTCCCGTTGTGAGGATAAATGTACAAAAATGTACACTTTCCTTTATTTGAAGAATGAGTCCTAAGCTGACATTTACTTAGAAGTCGTATGTCCCGAGCACACTTTTTTTTTGAAAAGATGTTGATAAAAAATTGCTCGGGACAAAGAAGATTTCTCTTCTTTTAAAGATAAAGCGCACTGAAACGTACACTTTTCTTTTATTTGAAAACCGGGTTGTTATCTGAAATTTAATAACAAACCATTTTGATGAGCAAACTTTTGAAAGATTTTTGAAAATCTTTTTGAAAAAGTTGAATAATTTTTGCTCAAAACAAGAAGATTTCTCTTCTTTTTAAGGTAAAGCGCACTGAAACGTACACTTCCCTTTTATTTGAAGACCGGGTTTTTAAGGATTTTAATTCGTTAAACCTAAGCCCGCACTTAAGGAACATTTCACGTCACTTAGCAAGCATATTTGTCATTTATATCTTTTAGATCAATTTTAGTTTAATCTTTTAGTTTTTAATCTTAGAATTAATATTAGTTTAATTTTTAGTATAAAAATAGTTTAAAACCAAAACCAAAAACTTGAATGACAATCAAGCTCGATTTACAACTTGAACGTAGATTTCCATTCATCTCTCGCCGAGGAAAACGATACCCGTGTTGATTACTTATTATTCTTTCCTAAGAATAATTTGTATGATACTTTGCTTACGTATACGTATATGTATTTTATATAAATATATATATAATATATTTGAGGGTTTATTTGATATAAACGCGTTGTGAACAACGACCGAACATCAAAATGGCGCCGCTGCCGAGGAGAGGTGTAGTGATTTTTACGGGATTGCTTGTGTTCGAGTCTTGAAGATCCTTTCTTTAGAAAGTTTATTTTCGTTCTTATAAAAAATATAAAAATTCAAAAATATTTTTCTTCTTATTTTTATTTTTCCTTTTCATTTATAAATATTAAAAATACCAAAAATATTTTTTTAATTTTTATTATCTTTATAAAAATTTTCAAAAAAATATTCTCCTTTATCCTCTTACTTTATTTAATTCTTATCTTCTTTATCCTCTTATCCGTTTAATTCTTCGACATGTCTTCGTATAACCATTTTGGTTGCTCGTGGTGTGGAGGTCCGTTTAATGGTGGAAACTGTCCGGGCTGTAGCAGTGTAGGATCCGGAAATGAGTTTGTCTATGACCCAAATCCTTATTCTTATAATGAAACACCGAACTTCTTCAACCAACCTCCACAGCCCCAGTACGAGACATACTCGTGTGAGTTATGTGGGAACGATTCTCACTATGGGTTTGATTGTCCACCACGGGTACCGCTTGTCTATGAGCAGGAACCGTGCTACAATCAAAACTTTAGTGATAATTATTATCCACAAAATTCACTGAGTTTTTCTCAACAATATCTTTGCTGTGATAACTGTGGGGGTCCTCATGCGACTTTTCAGTGTCACCCGATGAACCAAAATTTCAATTCTTTCAGTTTTGACCATATTCAACCCCCACAACAGTTCGATAATCATCAGCCTCAGGAAATTCCAGAAGTCACTCCTTTTGTTGAAAGTAAAGAATGGATTGAAACAAATAACGAGCTTTATACGATAATGGAAGATTTTATGAAAAGAATGAATCAACAACGTGAGCAGGAGGCTTTACTTGTAGCTCAACGTGAGCAGGAATTATGTGAACAAGAGCAGGCAGCTCAAGAAAAACTTTCACCAAACTTTGTTTTTCGTCAACTTATTGAAGAAACGTGTGGAACAAAAGTTTGTGAAGAGCAAAAGCAAAATATGAAAGATACGATGCTAGATTTGCTTAAAATTTGTCAACAAAAAGAGCTTTATTGTATTCATAATAAGACCTAAACTCTTTTTGCACATCAACTTGGGAGTAAACCATGATTTTGAATTTGTGATTTATCAACAATTTATCAGCTGGTGGTTTTCCCAAAATTGAATGTTTATCAAACTTAGTTTGCACAGACTTTCCTTTCAGATTTTCCAATTGAGTTATCAGATTTGATTTCTTTATCTTCATAAATTAATCCTTTTTCAGCTTTAGTATCTCACCTTACGAGCCAAATTGTCGTGCAAGATCAGCTTTCGTTTTTTTCATGGTTTTTTCAAAATTAAGCCTCAAATTTGGCTGTTCTGTTCGACAATTCAAGCTTGACATCATTAAAATCTTTTGTTTGTTGAGTTAAAACCTTTTCAAGCTCAACACATCTTTGTTTGTAACTTCACATTTTGAATGTATCACAAACAATTCTCTCCCGATCCCTTGTTAAGTTTAGAATATCACTTTGCTTCTTTTTGAAAAAGTTCAATCTTTCTGAGATATGTTTTTTTTAATTAGTTTCAGCAAATTCAAACAATTTATAGGGACTTCAGATTGTCTGGCTCGTCTTGTTGTTACATTTGAAGTTTTTGTTTGTACCCGGCGACTTTTTAATTGAAATCAAACAAGTTTTTGTATAAGTCAACTTCATATGTCATTCTCCTTAAATAATGACGACCACAACGATATTACAACTAATGTTTCTCGTTTCATTCTCATCAAAATCGGTCATTGACTTTGGCTTCATTACATTGTTGTGTCTCAACTTTTGACTTTGAACCGACTCAAACAAATTCTTTATAAGTCTGTTTCAATGAAGCATTTTCAAGTTGTAATGATGCCATAAAATTCTCATTTTCTTTTTGCACTGTTTTCAAAGAATTATTTTCTCGAGACTTGTGTTGAAGTGCGATTTCAAGCATTACCTTTGCCTCAGATTTTGAATTTTTTTATTTCTAATTCTGACAATTCTTTTTGACAATCCTACTGTGTGACTTCAATGAAAAATCGTTTTGACTCTTTTTGATATTTCTTTCAATTTCATCATGTAAATCCTTATTCCTTATTTCCACACAAGAAGTTATGACAAGATTCTTGATATCTTTAGCTAAGGATGCTTCCAAGAGTTGATCTTTTAAAAATCATTTTGATTTCTCAATTTCTCAAGTTAGACATCATTTTCCTCTAACGCATCTTTTATTTCTTTTATATCCCTTTGAAATGATTCTGAAAGTCATTCCAATAAACCTTTAATTCATTAAGAATTGGTTTTAACTTGTTTTTGCTAAACTCATTACGTTCAATCTTTGTCGGTGATGTGTAAAATATGCTTTCTTCTTTTACTGTTATGATGTATTTATGAGACAGCTTTTCATATCCTACCTTTGTTATTGGATTTAATTCGCTGTCAAAAGGTAACTCACTCGGCATGGGTTTTTTGTTTCAAGAATCTTAACAAAGGGAATATAATAGGTGATAACATCGTTTGCTTAACATGAAGGCTCCAAAAGCTTGTTTTTGAGGAACAACTTCTTTATAAGTTTGTTCATACTTTTCGTAATCGATTGGTTGAATCTTTAGCTCTTGAATTTTTCATCTTCTTTGGATACTCATTATTTTAATTGGACTCTTTTAAGCATCCTCTAATGAGTTCCTCTGAATCAAACACATGCAGTTGTTTATTTTTAACACAAAGCTTTAGTTGCATCGATACAACTTATGAATTTTAGCATAAGCTTGTGAAAGAACTGAAGAACCGTTATATCACCACACCGATTATGATTTAAGTTATCCCGGAAAAGCTTTTTGTCATTTATATGCAACCGAAACTTGTGTCTTGTCAGTTGACTCCGCCATTTTTACAAACAACGTTTTTAGAATCTGTTTGATTTTAAACTTGTAACTGTACAATATCAGTAACGTATTTTTCCTCTTTTGTCAGCCTGTGTTGTTTGAAGAATCGTTTGTGTCTTTTGATTTTCCTCTTTTTGTTTTTGTGATTTTTTACTTCTAACTCTAATTTTTCTGTGTTTTTCAAGATCTCGAATGGATATCTCTGGGGGGAAAATATTTTTTTTTTTTCTCAGAACCCATTTGAGGACTGTCTGAGCTTGATTATAATAACGTTTTGCTCCGTTCATCAGCTCAAGAATTTCTTTGAGGTATTTTTTATCCTTGTTAATACCTTCCAAACATCCGTATTTCTTTCCTTAAGACAACTCAAACTGACTAAACAAAATAGTAGTGTTTTCGTGTTGGACTTTTTGAGCAAGCATTCGTTTTTGTTTTTCAGCTCTGATTTAAGCGTTATTTTTCCCCGTTAGATCTTAATTTTCCTATTTATCACAAGAACACAAGAAATTATTGACATTCAAATCCAAAAATTCCATCCTATAATGTTTAATCACTACTAAATATCAACCGAAAAATGTGAGTTTTACCAACTTCATATGATACAAAATAACTCACCCGTAACCTTGTTATCTATTTCATTGTTTTATCTATCAACTGATGGTAAACAAAATATTTTAGCCCAAATTGCAACATACTTTTTCCACAGCCCTATCTCGTGTTCTTATTTTCGTACGGTAGGAAAAGGCCCAACAACACTCAAAAATCTATTTGAATTCTCACTACTACTCTCACTAAATCAAACCCTAATCTCCCTAAACACCAACATTCAGTGCTTCTCACTCTCAAAAAATATTTCCCCCAAACACCATGACAAAACACTGTATACACACGCTTCCTTTTTTCTTTGATTCATTCAGTCACCACTAATACAAATTTATCTATCAATCATCTTGCATCAAATCCTTCAAAACATATCACCAACCAAAATCATTTGACTCTTTTAATAACCCTTTTATTTTAACAACAAAAACAATTCGTCCCGTTGATCTGTTATCTCGAATCAACACAAACAAAAATGGCTCCAATCTTTTTAAGATGACACGGGTAGGTTTGTTAGAATCGATTAATGTTTTTTGATATTGTTTAAATCGAAACATAAAGAGAGGTGGAACCACCTCTTGTTCTTTTTCTTTCTTTTTGTTTTTCGTAAATTTAACAAGAAGAGGTATGCTTCAAAACGATCTCATGAAGAGATTGAGATTGAATCTTTTAAAGATTTGCATTGAAGCATGAATCTGGATTTCTTTCTTTTCCTTTGATCTTTGTTTATTTGACTTGAACTATGATACCGAAGAAAAATAAAGATGAAAAACCCTTGTGTTTTGATCTTTCTTTTTACATTCGAAAATGAAACAAGAGGGTTAAGTCTTCAACATTCGATCTATGATGAGGTCTTCTTGTGTTTTTGTTCTGTATGAAGGGGGGGGGGGGCGATCACATCTTTAATGTAAGACATGAAAAGAGAAGATCTGAGATCATCGATGTTGCTGAGACAGATTCGAGTTTGTTGTTGTGAAGAGATTGAGATAGAAGATGTTGTGTTTTCGAGTTATGGATCTGTGATGAGTCTTACCGAGTTTGTTTTCTTTTTCAGTTTCGAGTTTGGGATCTGTTTGCTACCAATTGTGTAAGACACTTGTTCTTGTTAGTTTTAAATATTTTGTTTTTCGATTAGGGTTTCTTGGATATGTGTTGAGAAAAAAATATAAATCTTTGAGATCGAACACACACTCTGATGTTATGTTATTCGTTTCCGAGTTTGGTTTTTGTTTTTGATCCGAGTTTGAGGTTCTTGATTGAGTTTCCGAGTTTGATCTTACCGATTTTGGTTTCTTAAAAATGATTAAAGATCAGTGATGAAAATCACTTTTGTGTTTTAGATCTTTTAGATCTTGAAAGAAATTGAAAAACACAAAAGATTTGAATGAGATTGTTGATATCTTCGTTTTTCGTTCTTGTTTTCTAACTCGGTAAAAGTAATTCGTGATCTGGAAACTCTTTACACAAAACGCGTTTTTCAAAAAAACGAGTTGACTATTGACCTCCTGTGTTTGATTGGGTTCTCTGAGATTTACTTTTACAACTTTATTTATTTTACTGATTTTGACTACTGATTTTGATTTTAAGCTCAAATAAGCAGATTTTAAACAAATTTTGCCACGATTCTTTTCGATTTAAACCGTTCAACAATCTATTTCAGGTGCCTTAGAATACATCTGAAATTAGCTCATATAAGCAAATATAAGATTGTTTTGACTGGTTTGACAAAAAATCAGCAGATTTGACACGAAATATGCCACGGAAATTAAGCTGAAAAATCTAGTAATAATGACACGAAAAAAATGAATAAGCATAGCAGCTGAATCAGGAAAGAATCAAGCACAAAATAAGCCCAAAATAGCTCGAAATACAGTTGCTGTGAAATAAGATGTTCAGAATAAGCTATCGGGAAGAAGCTCTCCAAAACACACTAATCGATCCTGCAGCTCTGATCCCACTTGTTAGGTCTAAAAAATCAGGATCATTAAGCAATATATAGTGTATATCTTTGGAGGAGAATGTAGTGAGAGAGAAGAAAGAGGGAGGAGGATAATGAAGTGAAACTTGAATCCACCATACAAGACACCTCTCACAAATGAGGTGGTGGAGCGGTATTTATACCCATTTAAATAATGGAGCCATAAAGCCCTTGACTTTAGTCTTTTACCATTTAGCCCTTTAACTTTTAGACTTTTTCTATTTAGCCAAGTCTTGTGCCTTTTACTTAACCTATTACACAATAATATTTCATTATTTATTACAAGACATTTATCTCAATAAGATCGTCACTTTTATCAATCCTAACAACCAACACTAGAAATGAGGGAGGAGGTCTCCTTTTATAGGGGAAGGATCCTTTTACATTTCTCTTTTCTAGCGACGTGTGATAAATCCCAAAACATATACGATATTAGCTTAGGAATCCCGTAACTACGTTTCTAGACTATTACAAGGTTCGTAAACATAAAATGACCATCATTTGATAAAAACGTTAGCTAACAATCTCCCCTTAAGGGGTGGTCATTGCACATAAGACTTTTCATTGTTGATGTCGTAACTCTTGCAACCTTGTAGTAG